>JBBYHK010000021.1:2349145-2360047 GCA_038382065.1 Adansonia grandidieri
GCAACTTTTATAATATAAGAGTTGTGTCTGTATAATACAATTAGTCATGAACAATTAAAAATAATTATAATTTCAGAATTTAATTATTTTAAAATTAAATTATAATTAATTGTTTTATGGGATCTATAATCTTGACTTTTTTTTTTTAAGTTAATATAAGATTGATTATCTACAAGATAACAATTCTTGATATTAAAGTTTAATTTGCATGTAAGCACTTGTTGAATTCTGCTATACTTTTTGCTTCTAATGTAAATAGAGATCTGGGTAATGGTTTTACACCCTTTATTTAGAAAGACTTCAATTTGAAGTCAGCTATTTGTTTTGGAATTAAAAGAAGTTTATGATTATGAAGTTTATTTTTTTATTTTGCTGCTTTAGAGAGTGATTACAAGTTGTTCTTTTGCTGCTTTAGAGAGTGATTACAAGTTGTTCTTTTGCTTTTATGTTTGGTTGTTGTAGTGCGATGGAAGAGCAAGAAAATATGGTGAATGTGACTGTTATATGGAGAGGGAACAAATATATGGTGGAAATGAATTCAGGTGCATATCTCAAGGAGTTAGGAAAGGAACTGCAAAAGTTGACTGAAGTTAAGGCCGATACTATGCGGCTCATTGTTCCTCAATTATCAAGCAAAGGATCGAGAATGCTTCGCCCTTTCTCGGATGAGCGCTCGTGCTTGAGTTTGCAAGGAGCTTCAAATGTCATGGTATTTACTATCCCTTGTAAAGTGTATACCCAATGACTCTGTTTATTGTTTAATGCCAATAGAATAAAGTACTCGCATCCTTTCATCCATGGATTGGATACAATAGCAATGAAAGGCAATTGATGAATTTGCTACTAGGCTGGCCTTCTATGAGGTTGGAAATTGAGTATTTAGACATCACACTCCGTACTCATTTGAAACTGATTTTGCGTATTTAGGATGCCGAAGGATTTATTGGTACTTTTCAGATTAAGAGCAACATGTTTGTGTTGTTTTGTTCTTTTCTTCTTATTCACGGATAAACTAGGATGCTCATAATTGTCTTTGCTCGAAATTATTTTGAAGAGTGGCTCGAATGATTCTTACTGAAGAGATTAAAGTAACTAAAAGCAGTGATGAGACGGGCATGTTTAACTGAGTTTTCACATTTCTTACACATTCTATGCCAACTTATAGTACTTTCTTTCTTCTAATTGCAGGGAAAATCTGTAAGGATGATGGGGGTATCTGAGGATGAAGTTGAACGTGTTATATGGAATTCAAAGGTAGATCTGACAATAGCTGGATTCAATGAAGAGGAAAGGAGACTGAGGCTGCCAATGTCTGATGGACGCCATGCTTTGATTAGACTTCCTCAAGGACCTTATGCTGCTTCAATTTCCAGGAGTAGAGGTACTTCTGACTTCATTACTGTTGACCCATATAAGGAAATTGATCAAGTCTGTTGATGCAAATTTTTGGTTGATCGACTTTCATTTAGAGTGTAATGATAATTTAGTAGTTTATACAAAAAAGATATATATGTGTGTGAGAGTGAGTGTGTGTTAACGTTGAGGGGCTATGGGAGAGGGTGTGTGTTAACCTTGAGGGGCTATGGGAGAGGAGGATTGCTGGTAGCACAAAAATTAGACAATTTCAAGGGATTGTTATCTTTGGGTAAATACTGTATATGGTCGGGGTCACGGTCACGGACAGCAGTGCTGTGAAAAAGCTAGTCACTGTTTGATGGAGAAATGATTTCTGGCTCTAGATTTCCTTTTTTTTTTTTTTTTACTTGGAAACATATATATATATATATATATATATGTATATATATATAATGCATCAGACACCTTAAGCGACTGGTGTTTGTAGTTGTCTGCAAAAGGCCATTGAGATGTTGCAAGCTGAAGCTAATCGTGCCGAGGCAGCTATTGTCCTGCAAACTCTGTTAAAGATAATTATGTATGGCGGCTGTTGCTTGACCGTCCTTTAATTCTTTTTCCCCGTACCTCAAATGCACAATAAAACATTGGGACCGTGGATCTCAGCTTGCCTTTTGCAAGCTCCTATAGATGTTTTTGTTTCTTGCTTATTCTGCCTAGTTTTTTTTTTTTTCCGTTTTATTTTTTGAATTAAATTACTTATAAAAGCTAGAATTATTTCTACGGTTGGCAGAAATGTGATTGAACACCCGGATGAAATGAAATTTAGAAGACTTGGGAAGGTAGAATCCTTACCCTTGAGGTTTTGCTTTATTTCCATGAATTAATCCATTATAATGGAATCCTTTTTCTCATCTAATCCTCATCTTAGTTACCATAAATTACTAATAAATGGTACATTGCAGGCCAATCGGCCATTCCTATAATCCAGAGAAACATTGTTTCTTTTTATTCGCCCCACTCTTTTTCTTTTTTTTTTTTAAATGCTAAATATATATAGATTCGTTTCAGTGAAGATGTTATCTTGAATGAAATTGGGAAGGCTGAAACTTATCAACTGTTACAGCTGAAAGATCCTCTGATCTATTATGGCTTTGCCAAGTCCTCCCCTTGAAAATTGTATTGCTTACTAGTTTTAGAAATCTGTGATTTGTGCGAAAATACGGTAGAAGACCATAAAAAATGGTGAAGAACATATATGACGATGTAAATTGTGGATTGTTTGAATAGACAGATACTAGATTGTATCACTCTATATTGTAATGATTTTGAGAAAAGATGTTAGAAGGAAAAGAATTTGATTTGGAAATGTGAGCTTCAGAATTTTCCAAAATCAATATTGTTTATTCCTCTTGTTTTACTTTACATGACAGCAATAACCAAAGATTCATCAGCAAGAAAGCAACCCAGGATTTTCCCGGAGCAAAGCAAAAACTCAACCATGTCAGCAACCATCAAATAGAATATCTCCCGGATTCAATGGACTAGCTGCCTTGAGGGAAGATAGGAACATCCACTGAAAAGCTTCGTCCTCAGGGTTTCGATGAGTTTGACGCCGAAAAGTTCCCATTGTCGAAGGCTAAATATGCCAGCCCCTTTTAAGACATAGAAAATGTTATGATCTTTGAACAGGAAACTGTACCTACTGCTCCAAAAATAACAATTTTTATTATGAAAATGAAAAACAGAATGAATGCACATCGATTCTACTGAAAATTATCTCTGTATGTGAAATTTGGAACGAACCAGATAGCATACGTTTCATTAACATTCAAGGCACCCAGAACGAATGTACCAACTTGTCAAATCTTACAGACCAGAAAACTTGAACATTCACTCGCAATTTACAGCCAAATATCATATATAAACCTCATAAAAGTCGGTTTCATTCAATTTTCTGGTGAACCGGTTGGTCTTGCAAAAGAAACTTCAGGAATTTAAGTGCTATCCATTGGAATATCATTGCCACTAGGGTTTGCCAGGCTTTCAGACATACTTCTCTGCGTCTGACCGGCACCAAACTTGAACTCATGCGGAGGGACTTCTGAAGGCGGACGGGCAAAAATAGAAGTAGCACCAAGATTATTGAAAGCAGGAATAGAAACAGGAACTGGATCATTTACGTTTGAAAAGCCAAAGTTGAAAGATGGGGCTCCAGCAGGTGGGAATGTAGGCAAAGCAGGATTGATACCATCGGATGATCCAAAGAGCTTTTGCTCATATTCTTGCAATTGCTGGTAGACAGCTACAAATCACAGATAGGGAACGAAAATCAGAAGGTAATAACGCTTTTTGGAAGCAAAAAAAGCATTTATACATACAACATTAAAAATAATAATATCTTATATTGCTCGAACTCTTCATTTTTATTGAAGTATCCGTATTCAACTCCCATGTCTAACACGTTTTCGGACATGAGTACGGGGGTTAGAACCCTCCAAATATGTAGAAAAACTTATAAAAAATTGAACATACTGGCGCCAAATGCATACCCATATCCGACACTCACACCCGTGTACGAGTAAAATAAATAATATTGACAAGGTTGATGATAGATTCAGAAGCAATAGACTTTTCCCTCTTCCAGAAGAAGTTTTACATGACATTCATTTTTCCTCTTCCAAATAATATCAAGTAGCACTCCTATATATATATTTTTTTCGATTAAGTAAATGACATTAAATTAACTAAAATAACAACATATTAAGTATTATTAACAACATAGAATGTCTTCCATGCTGTTAGGTAATCTAAGTCAAGGCTGGTAAATACCTTGACTTAACTCAACAGATGATCTCCGATCTTTCACCCACTGATAGCTCTGCGGAAGCCTCCATCCTTTAGACTTCATCAAGTAAGCTATTACAATAGCTGGTGACCTGTCAGAAAGAATATAATCATCCCATAAACAATTTCTTAATTTTAAATGGTTATACACACACACCCTGAGCATTTGGCTCAATGGTAGGTGCATGTATTTGATATCCATTCTCGAGGAGTGGAACTGGAATCCCATTTCCCCAAATCAAAAGGAAAAAAAAGTGTATACACACACATACAAAGCAGTTTATCTCCTACGTACAAAACAACAAGGTGGCCGAAAGCCATCTGCAATGCATCTTATTGGGAAAGATTCTTGGATAAGGTCCCACTAGGTTCTTTCACCATAGTCAATATCGAAAATCCTATTTTCAACATTCAAATTTTAATTTTTTTGGGGTATAAAATAAGATTAAAAAAACCACTTCAATATGCTCAAGTTTGTTTTGGTGTGTATTTATTGGATAAGAAAGAAAGGCAGAAGCAATAAAATCAACCTATTTTTTCCTGACATGCAGTGCACAAGGACTCGAGCCTTATCCCTCT
The DNA here is from genome assembly GCA_038382065.1 of Adansonia grandidieri. Lineage (NCBI taxonomy): Eukaryota > Viridiplantae > Streptophyta > Magnoliopsida > Malvales > Malvaceae > Adansonia > Adansonia grandidieri. The sequence continues at coordinate 2,353,925 of JBBYHK010000021.1, forward strand.
CGCATTGCTCTGTAGAATTCAGAAATGAACTACAGGTCATAATATGCCAATAAGAATATAAAACTATGCAACATTTCAACTGGAAGTTTCTGAGCTACATAAATAGCATTGGCATAAGATCAGCAAGCAAACTCTCGAACAGCCATTTTTCACTGGGGTAAAACGGCATCGTGATTTAAGCAAACCACAAGAAGATTACCAAGCTGAGAAAAGTGATTGAGGATGTAAACACAATATCATAGCAAGGTTTCCAAATTGTGAATGTGCAGAGCCCCTAGGGAAGCACATGCATTTACCAGTATAAGACCCACAGTTGACCATCTGAATCAAGAAATTTAAGAAGCATCTCATAATGTAACATGAAAAGAGAAAATATACTCAATAAATGCCTCTCCAGACATAAAAAAGAGTGTGAATGTTATTGAGTTCTGCTCAGACCAACATTGTGAAATTTGCACAGGTATAAAATCGATGCATGAAAGAGCAAGTACCAAAGTCATGCACAAAAGAGGAGATATTAAAGTCGAGCTTTGACATCAACCTGAAACTTCATAGTGCAAGACAAAGGTTAACGCACCTAAAAATTGTATTGCATCATCAAATTGTAAAATTTTGTCATCTTGCAGGCAGTGATAGGTAAATGAATTTTTGTAGAGATTTTGACAAGCAGGTACAGTCTGCAAAGAGAAAATGTAAATAACATAAGGATATGCCGTAAAATTAAGCTACAATTTTGACACCTGCCAGCCATCAATATGTATTTTAGCAGTCACAACATCTAACAGAGAGAGCAAACTGCGCAATAAAAAATGAAAAAGAACGGATTTTGACACCATCAATCCTAAAACTTTCCAAGATGTATCTTTCAATTGCATCACTGATAGCACTTGGATGATAGCAAATTATTTGTTTGCTCATTTTAAAAGCATGATTCACAAAATGAAAAGCATAACTCTGCAATCATCCAAGTCCCCAATCCTAGTTTCTCCTCATTCCTGTTATAGTACCAGTTAAATTAGGTTCAAAACATAATCTTCTCACCGTTTTTTGATAAAAGAAGTTCTTACGTCTTTGACCAATTCAAAAAAATTCAGGTTTTTGTCCTTAGAAGGCAAACAGAATACATAAACTTCCATAGTATGTAAATCTAACAAACAAGCTACTTATTAGCTGCTATATTTATCCACCTTCTGGTTAATTCTAAATGTCTGATGGCTCCATATAGAATCTTAATTTACTATCAAAAGGAAATCTCATCATTATAGTAAAAAGGAGCTCTGATGCATCTATTGCCCTCCAGTTATGATAAATTGGATCCAATACCATGCAAAGTTAATGTTGTATATCATTCACCCCATTATCTTCAAACTGTCCAATATCATATGCCTAGATGCCTAAGTAAATGGAAACAATAATTATCCTAATTTGAAATTCTCAAGTAACATTTATGAAAACCTTACAACTTCAATTTTTATAATTGACACCATCATCAGTTTCTCCTTTTAATGCTCAAGACTAAAAATCAAAACAACCGCTCTTCGTACCGTCTGACTATCAAATCTTACTAATGTTTCTATTTCTAACTTTACTGCACACACACATCCTGTTCTGATCTTAGCTCATGCCAAAATGATACATTTGATTTTAAACTTCCCCCATGTTTCTAACTCATGAGTCGTGATCAATAATATTTGTTTTAACTCATCCAAGAGTTTAGCCGAAAGGTAAAGGTCTCAAGCAGAGTCTAAATCTAAATCCACTCCAATTGGATAGTTCTCATATTAACTTGTAACTAGCCTTTCCTTCACATCCCTAATCCCGCGGATAACAATAAGACTTATGCAGGAAAACTGACATGGGGAATTTTCCAGATCAATAAAGTTACAAGATCAATAATTAATCCTCCCACTATACCGTGCAAACAATTAAAATGCAGAAAATCCCATCAAAATTCAAACAGCATAATAGAAACCTTAACATATGGCATAAAAATCTTCCCTTTCTTATTCCAATTAGACAACAATCATAAGTAAACTTTTCCAAACTATTTTCAACCCTCAAATCCATAAATCCAACATCAAAAGTATGTTGATATTAATACAGTGTAAAGAAACGGAAATAATAATGAAAAGAGAAGAAGAATATTACATTAAGGATGCGAGTAATTCCTTGAGTCTTGAGAAGCTCAGAGCGAGAGGCATTATCATAGCTACCCAAATAGAGAAAGTCAGGTAAGATCAGCGATGGGAAAGCACTGAGTTGAAGAAGCGATGTTTTATCAGAAGAAACGGGAGCTCTGTGCCCACAAATCCCACAAACTTCCCCTTCCTCGTACTTGTGATAGTGCCCACATACCCCACACGGATTCTCCCTCTCCCTCTTCCTCATCCCCACTCACCACTACTCCCTCAAACACCCAAAGAAAAAAAAAACAATAAAAGCAACAATTTTTCGATTATACACAGATCAAAAAAAAAAAAAACCAGAGTTTTGTTTTCAGAATCAAAGGGCTTTTTAACTTAATTGCATCGAGATTCTTCTTGATCGAGAGAGAATTGATTTGAAGGGATTTCTTAGTTATTAAAATGTTGTTTTTCCTCTTAATATTAGGTTGTCTTAATTTACCGATTTTATAATTTATCTTCTTCCCCCCATTTTTTTTCTTTTTGTCTAAAATTAAGACATATCTGTCATTAATGAATTTTGAATTAAAAATCGTTTTTATAGGGACAAATAATTTTATTATTTTTTTAAAATATTTTATAATAAAATAATTAATTTTTTTAATTTTTAAATAAAAATTTATTAACACCAAAAAAATATATTAACATCTTTTATTTAATAATTTCAAATGTTTTTTAAAAAATAATTTTTTTAATTTATTTATAATTATGCTATTTTCTTTTTTTTTTGGGTGAAAAAAGGTGTTTGTGTTTTATTTTTTCAAGAATCAAGATAAGTTTAGTTGAAAATCATAATCAAGAACTTAAGAAAAAAAAAAAAAAAAAAGGTGAGGTCCACTTGAATTTAATCATTTTATAGGGATTGTTCATTTATTTTCCAATCATAGTTTCCTTGTCAATTGTGGGATTTTCTTCCTTCCTTTTTTTTTTCCTTTTCCTTTTTCTTTATGATGTTACTTATAAATATTATGCTATTGATTCTTGTATTTATATCAAAATATAAATTTAATTTTTTTCATAATAATTTGAATTTTTTTTTTAAATTCTTATACTTTTTAGAATTTGAATTTCGATCTAATCATCAAACATACAATTTGTTTCTTATTGTAAATTTTGCTTATATAATGTCGACGTAAAATTGTGTTATTCGTTTTGATTTTTAAAAGAAAAATATTTATATTATATAAATTTATATTTATATTAATACATGGAGGATATAATGACTTAATTTTCAAAAACACATAAATATATAAATATATCAAAATATAATAAAATAAAATTTATTATAAACAAATTTTTTTTTTTTTAATTTTGACTTATCACATGGCAAGCAAACCAAGGAAAGCAATTCTCCCAATTAAGAATGCAACGAGGGAGGAGACTACTTTTAGTGTTAAAATGTTTAAAAAAAAATGAAGATTTAATTATTTTATGACAATATGAAAAATATTTAACTATTTTATTTTTAGATTTTAAATTTCAATTTAATTATTAACACAATTCTTACAGTCAAATTTACTGGAAATTTATTTTGCTGATGTGATATTGACTTTTTTGATGCAAATAAGTGGTAACTAGTTGATTTCTTTCATAAATTTCAAATTTGGTAATTACTAAAAAAAAAGTTTTGAAGCATCATAGCTTTTCCGGTCACATTTTAAGTAGCGTTTGGTATTTTATTATGTCAGAATTTTAATAAAATATAATTTTTAAAAATATGATTAAAATGAATTTGATTATTGAAAAAATAACATTATAATATTCGGTATACATAATACATTATTGATTAAAATAATAAAAAAGTTACATTAATATATTTGGTTCATTAAATACTTTACCATAGATATGGTAATAATTTTCAAAATTATCCTTGTCAAACAAAATACAAATTTTATTATTTTTTACATGTTTCAAAAATATTTATTATTAACAAACACTTCATTTAATCCTTTATTTTTAAATAATAATTAATTTATTTTAAATAAAAATAACATAGTATATTTACCTCAAATCTAATATATGGTGAAATTAAGAATAAGTTTTAAATATTTAATAGGTATTAGAACTAGAATGTAATTTAATTAAATAATAATTAAATTTATTATTTTTAAATAATAATTAATTTATTTTAAATAAAAATAACATAGTATATTTATCTCAAATCTAATATACGGTGAAATTAAGAATAAGTTTTAAATATTTAATAGGTATTAGAACTAGAATGTAATTTAAGTAAACTTTAATTTGATAGTAATTAAAATATTTTCAAAATTAATTAAATTTTGGTGATTTTGTAGTTAGTAAAATTATTAGGTAGAAAAAAAATAGTTACCCCATTTTTAAATATAAAAAGGATAATTTCATCTTGAATTTTTTTAACTTTTCAATTATAAAGTAAAAGTTACTTTTCATCTCTTTTCGTGAGAATTACGTTCTCATGATCATGAGAAAACAATTCTTAAAGGAAAATAGTATTCCGAAAGTGAACAATTGATTGTATACTAAACAATTGGTTGTATTTTAATAGATATATAGTTTATATAGAATATATATTTGGGGTCAATTCGATTGGTGTAAGAACCGAGCCTTCATATATCGAAACACAAATCAATATATATAAATTGACATTATATATATTAATTTTGATTATTCGTACATTCAATCATAGGCATTTGCATATTTAATTATAATCACTTATACATTCAGTTATGATTATATTTTTATTATTTTTCAAATAGAAATTTAGGATATAATATGAAATATTTTTACATTAAATTCTTTTTTAAATAGTAGTTTGACATTTAATATAAAATATTTTTATTTTTATTATATATAATATATATTATTTTTTAATTTTTTAAAAAAATTGGAATTTAATATTAAATATTTTTTAAATTTTATTATTTTTAGCAAGTCTTTCAAATTCTAATATAAAATATTTTTATTTTTATTATTTTCTATAGTAATTTGATATTTAATGTAAAATATTTTTTAATCTTTTATTATTTTTAAATAATATTTTAATATACATAATTTATATATTTATATTATATATAAATATAATATGTTTAGGTCCCCTTACTATTTGATACAAACACTAAAACCCAAATAGAAAGTAAAAAATAAGAGGTAAAAAAAATTACAATCACTTACTAATCATTCTAATAATTATAATTTTTTTAAAATTATTTTTTTGATCTTATTTGTTTTTAATAATTTATGGTATATTTTCCTTTCTTGGAATTTTTCCAGAAAAATTGCTTGCAAATCATGCTCCAACAATGCTAATAAACCAAAAAAAAAAAAAATTCATTCAAACTTCAAATGAAAAAAAAAAATTCAACGTTTAAATATAAAAGTGGCATCGTACTATTTTTCTTAATTTGTTACTGTAATGATTTAAATAAAACGTACATCTAGCCATTGTTGATCAAGAACCCAGTCTCGCTTCAAATACACGAAGACGAACACCCGTATAAGCCTTCTAGTCTATATCCTTTTCTTGATAATTATCTTATGATGGTGCACAAGCAAGTTACATAGACTAGACTAGGGACTTATACTAGAAGACTAATTAAAGTTGTATCCTACCATTAAGGAATCTGTATTCTAATTAGTTACTGAAGTAGAGTTTAACTCTTATAACTAGAGTAGTTAAACTGAATTAGGATTTACTTTATAATTTCATCTTAATAATTTGATTTAATTATCTTGGTCTATTTATTATCATGTGGGCCACATAAAAGCCCAACATTCTCCCACTTGGGCCATATAATAAACCAAAAACTCAAATAGATGATAATTAAATCAAAAACTTTAACATGGCCATAAGTTACTCTAGTCCGACTCCTACTCAATTAAAAATTTCACATAGCACGAATCATGGCGGTAGCATTCTAAAACGAATATTCCCTTCCATGTATTACAATGCATGATCATC
>JBBYHK010000021.1:2360147-2377114 GCA_038382065.1 Adansonia grandidieri
CCAAGTCCATATGATTTTGGCCCTAGACAATATTTTGTGAATTAAGATCGACCCCAACCCATTTATAATTGATAATATTATAATGTATAAATAAAATTTTAATAATATAAAAAATAATAAAATAAATTTTTTGAGATTGTTCTAACCAATTTTAAGATGGCCCGACTCCGCCATGGACATGTCTGCTAGCATCTATAATTTTGTGTCTATGAAGCAAACAAAAAACACCAATCGATCCAAGTGTTACCTTGAGATAGGGTGCTTGAAAATCTAAGCTTAAATTTGCCAAGTCCACCTTAAGACCAGCTCAACTTAATTCTAGCAAACATCCCTCGACGGCTGAGGGCGACGAATTTCATGTTCTAAGTACTCCTTATGGATGGTAAATCAAAGCTTTCTTTAAATCCCCATTCCAGAAAACAAAATCTCTATTTACCACAATCCCATCAAAAAACAAAATCAGAAGAATTAAATCACTGTTTTTGAACATTTCCAAAAAAAAAAGAAAGAAAGAAAGAAACCCCAATGGCCACCATACCCGGAAGAATGATTGTGTTTTGCTTCATGACAGTAATAATCTGCACCCTCTCGGTTCAAGCCAGCGCTGGCCCTGAATATTGCAACCATGCGCATCCCGACGATAACCAACGATGTGCCGACGTTCCGGAAGATGAAGATGATTTCGATGAGACTTACAAGATTGTCGACAGCATGAAGGTATCGTCGTCGGAGATGATTGTAGTTGGACATTAATTAAAACTCTATTGAGATGATTGTAGTTGGACATTAAAACTCTATGCTGCTGCAGCAAGATAACTTGATCATCATTTTCATCAAGCTTTCTTAAGAAGCTCCCATGGTTTTAAAATCTTTAGTTGGCATCTTTAATTTAACAATATTTCCACTTATTTTTTCCCTTTTTTTTTCCTCGTATTTGAAAGAGTTTCTACTTCAGTTTTTCTTGTTGCATGTTGTTTGCTTTCTTTTTAAATCTTATTATTATTATTAGTATTTCAGCAGCATGTGACTTGATTTTCGGCTTTAATGTTATGGGGTTAATTGAGTTTGTAAATTTTAAAATAAGACAAATAAAATTGATCCATTTATCACACTTAAAGAAAATGTAAATTCCAAATAATGTCCTTTGTTTTAGTCCTTGAATCTGTTGAATATGAAAAAGATTAAATAACTCATAATGAATTTACATTTAATGCAACATAAATGTCTATATTCATTTACTGTTATTTAATTATATGATGCCACGTATTAATAAATAAAATTATTTTTTTATTTTTAAAATTTTTAAAATTTTATATTTGCATGACGCTTTATATATAATTATATATATTTGTTTAATTAAAAAATAATTATATATTTATTTAATTTAAATATTAATATCAAAGTAATTTTAAAATTCCAAGTAAAATTTTCAGGGACAAGGATTGTCCTTTTACTATCTTTATATAAATCTATAATTTAAATTATATAATATTATTCCGTAAAAATAAAAATATTTAAAATTTTTATAGATATATCTTTAATCATTATTGATGAATATTATTTTCACCATTAACAAATAAAAATGCGCAATGCAAACAATGAATATATAAAAAAATGCTCAACTGAATTCTAATCCCGATTACTACTGGTTATAACAAATTCCCAACATGAGTTTATTATTGTCATGTTAACTTGTTTTATCATTTGAAAAACAATTCCAGAACAAGCTTCCAGTCAAAACAAAAGCATGAGACCATGGCATTGAGTGATAATTTATACTACAACAATTGTTTTTCTACTTTAATTAAAATCCCCTCTTCTATAATTCGCCCCATCTACGCTATGATAAATCTACGTTATATTACTCGTATATTTTATTATATTAAATTCGTGTTTAAAATATTTTAAATTTATAAAAATTTTGTACATTAATAATTTATATATGTTTATATTAATTTTTGTATCATATTTTAATTTTTTTTTGAATCGTGTGTAATATTATCAAGTCTAACAAATTGCCATGTTTTATCGTATATTTAATTCACTGGAATAAAATTTAACTGTAATAAAATAGTTGTTTTGCGAGAATGAAATAAGGCTATGATGAAATAGAATGATTATCGTAGTAATTTGATCCAATTTAATGTAACAGCGTAAGATTCAAATCCTCAACAAAAAATATTTGAATCTCTTAAAACAATTTTGTATACGTCTAAAGTTAAATTAGCAATTTAGTGGAGGAGATGCGGGATAATTATTTTAAAAGTTTGAGGAATAAGATTGAAATCAGTCATTTTATGAAATTGCGATTCCATGAACCAAACAAGTATGCCCATTGTAGTACACCGAATAATCCATTAATAGAATAGCTATTTTAATGAACCAAATATGCTGTTAATGCTAGCAATTGCATTAGGAGCAATTTTATTTTCCTGTTTGTGAGTAAATGTGGAATTCATACTATAAGCATGACACGAACACAATACATTTAATAACATGAAAAATAATATAATAAACACAAAATGATATATTTAATACAAGTATCATAATTGTGTTAAAATCGAACAGGACTGAGTACAGATGCTGGCCTATAAGAACTGGCAAACATTATGATCCTCGTATAGAAAACTGTCAACCGCTACAGATAAAAAAGAATGCACAGGATTCTCCTGAAAATCATCCTTGCATATGAAAGTCTGGAACGAGCCAGATTGCGCGCGTTTCATTAGCATTCAACGCACTCAGAAATGTACCAACTCGTCAAATCTCACATACAAGAAAACTTTTAACATTTACTCATAATTTACAGCCAAATTTCACACAAAACCTCATAAAAGTCGGGCCTCGTTCGATTACCTGGTGAAATGGTTGGATGTTGCAAAAGGAACTTTCAGGAATTTAAGTGCTATCCATTGGAATATCACTGCCACCAGGCTTGGCTAGGCTTTCAGACATAGTATTCTGTGTCTGACCAGCGCCAAATATGAACTCATGCGGAGGAACTTCTAAAGACGTACGTGCAAAAATAGAAGTAGAACCGAGATTATTGAAAGACGTAATAGGAACAGGAACTGGATCATTAGTGTTTGAGAAGCCAAAGTTGAAGGATAGGGCTCCAGAAGATGGGAAGTTTGGCAGAGCAAGATTGCTACTATCAGATGATCCAAAGAGCTTTTGCTCATATTCCTGCAATTGCTGGTAAACAGCTACAAATCACAGACAATGAATGAAAATCAGAAAGTAATAACGCTTTCTGGGAAGATATAGAGCATTTATACATGCAATATCAAAATTAAAATAATAGCATAATCATAACAATGACACCAATACAATCATAAATTCTATTTCAATCATACCAAAGTAATACTTATTACTTTTAACAAGAGATTTCATTTACACAAACACATCATACATAATTACTCATGAACTATGTTGCTCTAACTCTTCATTTTTCTTTTAAGTACCTGTGCCAAAGGCATACCCGGGCATGAGTATGAGGATATAATCCTCCAAGGACCCTTTAAATACGTGAAAATTTTGAAAAAATTGAACATACCCGTGACGCTCAAAACCAGAGTCCTAGCAACATAGCTCATGAATAAAGCATCTCTACTTCTAAATTCTCACAGATGGCAGGAAAAAAAATTGATTTGTCGGACAAGCCCATCCAATGCAATCCAACAAATATCAATCAGAAATTGGAAACGATTGATGATAGCTTCAGCAGGCATTAGACTTTTTCCTCTTGCAAATGATATTATATAAAATTCATTTCCCTCTTCCAAATAATATTAAGCAGCATTCCTATATTGTTTTCAATTAAGTAAATGGCATTCAATTAACTAAAATAACAACATATTAGGTATTATTAACACATAATATGGCTTCCATGTTATTAGGTAATCTAACTCAAGGCTGGTAAATACCTTGACTTAACTCAACAGATGATCTCCGTTCTTTCACCCACTGATAGCTCTGCGGAAGCCTCCATCCTTTAGACTTCATCAAGTAAGCTATTACAATAGCTGGTGACCTATCAGAAAGAATATAATCATCCTCATAAACAATTTGTTCTGTTTAAATGGATATATATACACACACACACACACACACACACATATATGGCCCAAGCATTTGGCTTAATGGTCAATCGCAAGTGCATGCATCCCTTCTCAAAGAATTGGAATCCCCCTTCCCCAAATCAAAAGAAAAAACATGGGTATACACACACATACTCAACACTTTTATCACCTATGTACAAAATGACAAGGTGGCCAAAGATATCCACAAGGCATCTTAGTGGGAAAAATTTCAGTGTAAGGTCCCACTAAGTTCTTCCACCAAAGTCAAATATTGAAAATCCTATTTTCAGCACTCAAATTTTAAACTTTTTTTAGGATATCAAATAAGATTAAAAAAAAAAAAAAAGAAAAGAGAGGAAAAAAAGCCACTTTAATATGCTCATGTTTATTCTATTTTGTATTTCTTAGATAAGGAAAGCAATGAAGAAGCAGTAAAATCAACCTGCTTTTTCCGGACATGCAGTGCACAAGGACTCGAGCCTTATCTCTCTCACATTGCTCTGCAAAAATAAACCACGTGTCGTTATATACCAATGCGAATATAAAACTATGCAACATGTCAACTGCAAGTGTCTGAGCAACTGCAATGCAACCGACAAACATTAATTAAATATTATTTGCATAACATCTGCAAGCAAGCTCTCCAGCAGCCATTTTTCAATAGGGTAACGAAGGGCATCATAATTTAAGCATGGCAAACCGCAATAGGATTACCAAGACAAGACAAGTGATTGAGATGTAAAAATACTATCATCGACAGGTTTCAAAATTTTAAATGTGCAAAGCCCCTAGGGAAGCACATATGTTTAACAACAGAATACCCACAGTTCGCTATGTGAAACAAGAAAATTAAGAAGCACCTCATTACGTATAAAAAGAGAAACTGTACTCAATAAATTCTTCTGGGACCTAAAAAAAAGAGTCTGAATGTTATTAAGTTCTGCTCAGACCAACATCTTGAAATTTGCACAGGCAAAAGATTTGATTCTAGAAAGAGGAAATACCAAAGTCATGCATGACAGAGGAGACAGCAAAGTCATTCCCCTGACCAAAAAATTGAAACTTCATAACGCAACACAAAGATTAACGCACCTAAAAATTGTATGGCATCATCAAATTGTAAAATTTTGTCATCTTGCAAGCGGTGATAGGTAAATGAATTCTTGTAGAGATTTTGACAAGCAGGTACAGTCTGCAAAGAGATGATGTAAATAACATAAGAATGTGACATATATGCCACAACTTGGACACCTGACAGCCATCGATATGTCTTTTACAGTCACAATCCACAACATCAAACAAATAGAAGAAGAAGAAACAGCATAACCAAAAATGAAAAAAACAACAGTTCCGGACACTAACAATCTTACCATTTTCCAAGATGTTGCTTCAATCCCATCTGACAGCAATGGGATGATAGCAAACTAATCGTTTGCTTAGTTTAAAAGTTTTGACTCACAACATTAAAAACATAACCCTGCAGTCATCAAAGTCCCCAATCCCGGTTTCTCCTCATTTCCAATTATAAGATCAGTTAAATTAGGTTCAAAACATAATCAACTAAGCATTGTTTGAAACAAGAAGCTCTTACATCTTTAACCCATTCCAATAAAATTCAGGATTTTGCCTTTAGAAAGGTAAATGGAATGCATAAATTTCCATGTGTAAATCTAACAAAGAAGCTATTTCTTGACTGCTACATTTAGCCACCTCTGGTTACTGCTAAATTTCTGATGGCTTAGTATAGAATTTAACTTACCATCAAAAGGGAATAGCATCACAACAGCAACAAGGGACTTCGATACACATAAATTTGATCCACTACTATGCAAAGTTTAATGTTGTATATCATTCAACCCTTAAATCAAACCATCCACAATATCGACACCTATCTACCTAAGTAAATGGCAACATTAATTATCCCATTATATACATATCAAAGTAAACACTATGAAAATCGTATAACTACAGTTTTACGAATAATGGCACCATCAGGTTCTCCTTTCGAACACTCAAGACTAAAAACAAAACAATTGCTCTTAGGACTGTTTGACTATCAAATCTTACCACTATTTCTAGTTCAAACTTTAATAAATTGCAACCACACATCCTGTTCTGGTCTTGCCTCACATCAAAATCACACATTTGATACTAAACTTCTTCTCCATGTTTCTAAGATATGATAAAAAATGCTAAGCTTTAGCCTCATTCACGAAAAGCAAGCACCAAAGAATATTATCCTAGATATCCATTTTAACTCATTCCTAGGGTTAGCCAAAAGGTAAAGGCCTAAAGCAATGTCTCCATGTAAATCCAGTGTAATTGGATAGTACTCCTATAGTCCTATTAACTTCACTCGATCCTTAAAGCGGTGACTAATCTTTCAATTTCAACCCCAATACCGCAGATAAAAATGAGACTTCTGTGTTACAACTAACAATCTTCCTCACATAAGGCATTAATTCAATCATTAATCCCTAGTCCCTACTCTACATGCGAAGAAATTAAAATGCAGAAATCACATCAAAGTTCTTAAAACAGCAGTATACAAACCTTAACATACAGTACAAAGATCTATTTACTAATTATATTTCTTATTTCAATTAGTAAACAATCATAAGTCAACTATCTCAAACTATTTCAACTATTTCAATCCCCAAATGCATAAATTCAACATCAAAAATTAAAACAATAATAACAATATAAGCAAACAGAAACAAATAAAGAAGAAGAAGAAGATTTTTTTTTTTTGGGGGGGGGGGGGCTTACATTAAGGACACGAGTAATACCCTGAGCCTTGAGAAGCTCAGAGAGAGAGGCGTTATCGTAGCTACCCAAATAAAGAAAGTCAGGCAAGATGAGGGATGGGAAAGCGCTGAGTTGGAGCGATGTTCCATCAGAAGAAATGGGAGGTCTGTGCCCACATATCCCACAAACTTCGCCTTCCTCGTACTTGTGATAGTGCCCACACACCCCACAGGGATTCTCCCTCTCCCGCTTCCTCATCCCACACTCAAGTCCCCCTCAATTAATCAACAATTTTTCGATTATACCCGGATCAAGAAAACCACCAAGAAAAGAAAACACAGTGTTTTTTTCTTTTTATCTTTTTGGTAACCAAAAGATTTTTCAATCGAAGGATCGTTCTTGTTGCATTGAGACTTTGATGACTTGCTCAATAATTTGTATACTTTCATAAACTTTTATGCAGCTTTTATTTATTTCATATTATGAAGAGATATATATGTCCAATTTTAAATAAATTTAAAAAATATTTAATTATTTATTTATATTAAAATATAATTATTTAATATATATAAATTATATTTTTCATTCATATTATAAAATATCTATTTGATTTAAAATTATGCGATATAAATATAATTTTAAATTAATAATTAATATTTTTAAAGCGGTAATTATATATAATTAATTAAATTGTATGAATATATATTATTAAAATATAAAAGGGGCAGAGATCTTTCCAGGGTCTTCAATCTTATAAGAGTTTTGCACGCTGCTTTCCACATGAAAAAATGAGCGGTAATTAGGTTGCATTCGATAATTTTAAATAATATATAATTATATAATATGAATAAATTAATAAAAATAATAAAAATATAGTATAAAAATATAAAATGATTATAAGAATATATTAATATTTATATAAATAAATTATTAATATATTAAAATTTATATAAATATAATATTTTAAATATGATTATAATATATAAATTTTATTAATAAGACATAAATATGAATATAAAAATTTTTAAATTAATTTAATTTACTTATTAAAATACAATTTTTAAGAATAATATTCTTCATTTATTTTTATTATGGTGTAAAATCTGAGACATGTCATTCATGCAATCTTCTTTGCGGTTTCTATTAAATTATGGTTAAGGCTGAGTCAAATTTGACCAAACTTAGGCTTATAAAATTATGTTTATTCAGTCAATGCCAGCCTAAAGTACGGATTTTAAAAAAAATTTTGTTCAGGTTCGATCCAACATGTAGATTACAAATATATTTAAATTAATGAAAAAATTAATCTTTATTAAAAAGAATAATATTTTTTTAAAAGATGATTTCTTGTTAAAAGAAGATAACAAAAGGATTTATCTATTGTTTTAAAGAAATACCAACTTATTTTTTAAATCAATATCCAATAAATCTTCAAAGTTAGAGAGGAGTACTTGATACTTACTGCTTTCTAACCATTCACTCTCTATGCCATTAACCCATTTCCATTATTTAGTACTATGAAAATACGTTTTTTATTTTTTGTTTTACTTGGTGAAAGTTGTATTGACCAAAACATGTGTGTTTTGGTCAAAGAATCAAGATGTTCTTCGTCTAAAGTGCTGCTTTTTACGTATGAGGTTCAGACAACCTTATTGGGGAGTTTGATGTGGCAAAACCTTTATTTATTGTCTCCGGTCAAAGTTTTCCTGTCGAAAGTGGATTCTTTTTGACATAAGCAAATAAGCAATACAATCCAAAAGCCTCGATTAAAACAAAAATAATATGCTTCACTAACAAGCAGTGTCAGTTAAAGCATTGCTTTATGTAAAAAAAAAAAATTGTAAAAATTCATTCTCATTTAGTCAGTATGATATTTAATTAAATAATTAAATTATAATTAAATTGTAAGCAGACATGGATTTAAGTAATAGGAAAAATTATTCGTGAATTAAGTTAGATTAAGTTCGAATAATAAAATATATTTTAAAAATATATATTTATAATTAAACAAAATAATTTTATTGAAATGTGATTACCACAAAAAAAAAAAATCCATCTTAGAAAATTCTTGTTGGGCCTTCGCTGCCCTGTCCACGGCCATGTCTGTGGTAGAAAAGTCGATCCAGCCCAAATGACTACCCAACCGTTATCATTATATCATATGTTGATGTGATAGTGTTCCTCCGGCGCTGTTCTTAATCTTAAAGCTCTACGCTAGGGTTTGGAATTTGGACTGTGGAAGAGAAAACGAAGAATCAGAGTCAGATTCGCTTCTATCAGTTTCTCTTTTCTCCATCTCTTTGGTCTTTACACAGCGGCAGCAGAAGAAGAAGCTAGAAAAGGTATTTATTTTCTCTATTTTTTAATTTTATTTTTTTAATCTTCATCTTTGATTAATTTCTCGCTTATTCTTTCTTCGATTTTTCTGTAATCAATTTGCTTTCAGTCTTCTCTCCGTTTTAGTAATATCATAAATTCATCTCGATGAAATCCGAGATTTAAATTGTGGTCACGGTGTGTTTTCAGTTATGTTGTATGTCACTGTTGGTAAGTGACCGGAACGTCACGTTGTGGTTGTTATTGAAATCCCTGCTGTAAATTTTCATGATGAGATGAGAATTATTGGAATATCGAGTCTGTTTCGCGTGTTATAATTTTTCGGTTGATATTGATCTTGCTTTACGGTTTACAGAGAATGTACATATTGATCTTGTGCCTATATTTTTGTATATATATACATTTGTGTCTGTTCTAACTTGTGTTAAATTCATTTCCATTAAACTAATTCAGTTTCTTGGGGACATCACAACAAGAAGAAACCATGCCGAAGAACAAGGGAAAGGGAGGAAAGAACAGAAAGAGAGGAAAGAATGAAGCAGATGATGAAAAGCGTGAACTTGTGTTCAAGGAAGATGGGCAAGAGTATGCCCAAGTGCTTCGTATGCTAGGCAATGGCCGATGTGAAGCCATGTGCATTGATGGCAGTAAGCGCCTATGCCATATCCGTGGAAAGATGCACAAGAAGGTTTGGATCGCTGCTGGGGATATAATTCTCGTTGGGCTTCGTGATTATCAGGATGACAAAGCTGATGTGATCCTTAAGTATATGCCAGATGAAGCAAGGCTCTTGAAAGCATATGGTGAGCTTCCAGAGAACACACGTCTCAACGAAGGTATTGTCGATGAGGAAGATGAAGGAGGTGCAGATGATTATGTCGAGTTTGAAGATGAAGATATTGATAAGATCTAAGGGTTTGGAATTGGTTATGTCTGAATTATGTCTTTAAATTTTATAAAGAGAAATATGGTAGATGTTGGCAATGCTCTTAAGAAGCCTACAACATGTGAGATTTCTCTCCAAGTTATAAGCTTACATTTATAAGTGATGAATGTGTCTGTTGTTAATTTACTTAAAAGTGTATTTCGTATCCCGAATTTACTTTTGTAGAAATGATAATGAAATTTAAGCTTCTTATGGGCATTTTGTCACTGTATTTGATACAAATGATTGATGCTTTGAATGTGCTTGATAAAATGATTTGTGCTTTAGTAGGAGCTGTAGGTTAAAATTCTGCCTTGTGGGAAGTAGGATGCATGGATATAGATATAGCATGCATAATGCATTGGCTCCTGGATGAGATTTGATCAGATTCTAAGTTTTGCTTTGCACCATGAACATGAAACCTTTAAATAGTTGATAGCATGGTAAGATTTTTCTCCTAGATATGCTTCTTTTATCTTTAAGCATGTTCTTTGATGGCCTGTACTCATCTTTTTCTTTGGGAGTTGTCACTGATAACCTCTGGCAAGAAATCATCCATTGTTGTAAATTCTTTGAAATTGTTTGCTCGTATTGTCTTCAACTAATGAGATCTCTGGGACACGGGTTGCCAGCCACCATCGTAGCCAGGTGCAAGTTCGTGTTCTGTTTGATTGCCATCAGGTTTTGCTTGTTTTTATCTTTGAGCAGATTCGCAGCTACAAAAGAATTGGACGAAGACAGATTTGATAATGTTAGACATAATTACATAAATGTAAAGTAATAAAAACACGACAAGACATAAATACTATCTTAAAATGCCATAAATATAATTATGATACAATAAAATATATTAACTTAGTATGAATATATAAATTGATAGGTCAAGATAAAGTTAAATTAATTCAGCTTAAACTTTTGTATTTCTCTTTTGTTCTGTATGCAAATGTGCTGTAACTTTTATCTGTTGTGAAAAAAAAGCATAGGACAAAGCTCTCTCTCTCGCCTAGCCATTGCTTCTGGCTTGTTCCGATTCCTTATACCTTTGGTATGTTACTACTCACGGTGCTCTCATCCCAGTTTCCCCGGGAATCCTCCTATTTCAGGTCACAAAACAAATAAGAATTAAAGCAAAATCCCCATTATTAATATCAGAAAACAACTCTTGAAGCTTGGTAACAGCATTCTATACTTTTTTTTACAATGGAAGGTGCAATTTAGAAATAGAAAAAAAAGTTGTAGATTTTAGAATCCGAATTGTACAAGTCAGTTAAACTGCACTTTGGGTTCCAGCATTCTATACTTTAAATATTAAGATCATCTCTAAAACCCGTCTTATCAATTTTTTTTTATTCAACTTGCGGAAGTTTTAGGAGAATTGTGCATTGCTGTTTGTGTTACCCTTCTCTTTTAAAACTAGAGCTTTGGTTTTTGTTGCAGTACAGTGCCTTGCATTCTTCTTGAACTGAAAAACTTCCGCAGAATTTCCAGTTCGAACTTCGATTTTACGTGCAAATAAACTCCCCTATTTGGGCTTTTGGTCCTTACATACGAGAGGCTCCTGTTTATCATCTTTTATTTTGTTTTCTGTGTTTTGACGCCTAGCCTAATTTTCAAGAACAAAAAATAACAGAGAATTTCGCATAGGTAGACATGAACTTCAATACGAAAATTTCAAAACCTATAACATGTTGTGGTATAGAAGTTTTTTCTTTTTTCGTTGTTGGCATAGGAATATCATCAATTTCCATCTAAAATTTGCCATGCATTTAGTGATGTTTATGGGTCATGATTGTTTGCATGAATTCAACATCATGTCAAACTTGAATGATCTCCCCTGTTCATGCTTTAATTCCTCAGTTTACACTAACAAAAAGTAAGCTGAATTTACCTGTGATTAGATCAGATAATTTTATACAAGACATAATTGCACCAATACACCATAAAAGAATAATTAAAACAGGATGTTTATTCAGTAGATATAGATGGACAAGATTGTAGAACACAGGAAATTGGTGAAACAAATCAAAAACAAAACAAAAACGCAGATGAGTATTCTGAAGACTCAAGGATTTAGGTGTTCCAAATGAACAGATTTAAGCAGCTAGTTTGGTTGATTCACGCTCTACTGCCATCTTCAAGAAGCTGCCTTCTTCCAAGACCATTTGAACAGGCAAGAACCCCATCCCATTAGCCATAGCAAGCATCATCCTCTTGGTCTCCGACTTGAACTCCTCCAAATCCACCGCCCCGTTTGAGTCATGATCGAACTGCACAAACAGCGAATTGTAAACGTGAGCCAGCTCCTTGGGATCCGGTTTAACGTCGATGCCAAAGTGAGTTTCGAACACCCTCAAGCTCTGCAACTCCTTCAACAACTCCGCATACGACAGGAGTCCATCATGGTCAGTGTCAAGGTAAGCAAAGCGATCCCCTATGGAGACGTTGAATGCTTCTTCATCTTCAACGAAGTTAACAATGGTAGTACCGTCCAACACTTCCACACTCATCCTTCCTGCAGCCTTTTGGCTTCCCAAACCGTGTATCAAAATTGAGACTTTAAACAATGCAAGAAATGCGAGAAAATGTTATGAGATTATTGATTAGGAAGTTAGATGTTTAAGCATATTTATAGTTGATGCCCACCGACTATTCAGTTATTGAGTAACTAGTTTCTTAGCTTTGGTCCAAATAAGCTGGCTAGACCAACTACCAATTACCAACTTGTACACTTATCTCTAGTTTCTAGCCAGTTGAATTTTATACCACGGTTTCATTTTTCTCCATTGCATGCTCTCCGGTGGGCTTTGTTTACATAATCTAGCCATGTTACCTAAATGCAATATTTTATAATTTTTTTATTACCAAATAAAAATTCGTAATTTCGTAATAAAATAAACTATCACAAGTATTTGGATTCAAATTTCATATCTATTTAACATTATTTTTTAAGGTAATAAAATGAATCAACTGAATTAAAACATAAATCTCAATACTTTAAAATGTAATTATTATCATTAATAAAAATTAATATTCTATCAAAGAAAGTAAACGAAGACCCCAAGAAACATATAGGAATTTTTTGTTTTGGTTTTATTGGGTTTTAAATTTAATCTATGTTTGAGTATGAACATGGGTCTTTGTACAAAGCTTTGGTGTTGCCTTACTTGGTTTGCAAAGAGCGAGCCATCCAATGGGCTCACAACGTGTACTAGAAAGTAAGAATCAAGAGAGAATAAGAAGGGAACATTCTTTGTAATTTGAAGGAGAGAAAAGTTAACCATAAAGTTCAAAGCCGAATTAACCAATAAAAGTCGAGAACTTCCACATATCAGCTTTATTTCAACGCATCCATTTCCATATACATTTCAAGTAGTGTTATTTTTTACAATGTCAATTAAAATTGTCCAATTGCTGTGCGACCATAGTATTGCTGGTGCTGTACATAATCTTAAACCGGAATGTCAGTCCCGCTTCGCCCAAGCATAATTTGTTTTAATATTTTATAAAAACTTTTTTGAAGAATACAATAATTGTGATAATAATTTATTAGTAATTATTTTAAACTATTTTTATAATTTTTATTTTTCTGTTATTGTGAAAGTAATTTTTTTATAAATAATTATTTTTAAAACATATTTAGTTTTTTAAATATTTTAACATACTATAATATAAATATAATCATATAATATGACACGAATAGCCAAACATGTTAAAATCTAAATAAAATGAGATATTAATATGTCAAAATTTATATAAAAATATATAATACTTTAAATAAAATTATAACATAATAAAATAATACGAATATGATAGCATGTCACACAAAATTTGAGTTATTTGAATTCTGTCAATTAAACTTGAAATTTTGAACAGAATATAATTATTCAACACAAACATAATATAAAAAATAATAAAAATACGATATAACACAAAAAATAACATAAACATTAAATGAATAGGCAAATATGTCAAAATCTACAAAAATAGCATGTCAAAATTATATAATTATAGAATATCTTGAATATGGTTATAACACAAAAAAGTAACATAAATATAAATACAATGACACGCAGCACAAATTTGAGCGTTATTGAATAATGTAAATTAAACTTCATAATTTTGAACACAATATGATTAGACAACACAAACATAACATAAAAAAATAATTAAAATACGAAATCACAAAAATATGAATATGATATAAATATATAAATATATCAAAATTTACATAAAATAAAATATTTAACATGCAATAAAGCTCCATGGTAGCATCTTTCCCTAGCAACATTCCCCTTGACAGCAATTGTCCTTATAAGCAACGTTCCTTGATAATAGTGCTCCCTAGTAGTAGGTAATGCTATTTACAGTAATGCATCTTGATGCAACTCTCCTTAACAACAACCATAGGTATTAATGAGCTAGGCTACCCGCTTAATATTTCACAGAGTTTGAACAAAAATACTATGTTCGAAAAGTAAAAGATTCAGGCTTATTTATAAAAGCAAGATTGTGCTTTGGCTTTAACATTCAAGGCCCAAGCCTGACCTCGCATGACCTATTTTTCAATTAAATAATCTATATTTTCCTCATAATTATATATTATGTAATTCATGCCATATAAAGACTAAACATATATAATATTATAGTGTACATTAAAAATATAGTTATCTATATTATAGAGCTTAATAAAAGAAAAGTATTCAATTACTAAAGATTAAATTAAAAATACTTAAAAAAAGAAAAAAATAATATTAGTGTGCTTAAACGGATTTGATCTATCCATTACAAATATGGTAGATTCAGATAGAATTTGAAACATATATTTTGGGTCGGGCTGAGCTGGCAAGCATAAATAGTATTGATACCCAAACCCAGCTTTACTTGAACCTGGCTCGGCCTTGCCCATGAACACCTTTAAGAGTAGCACTTCTTAAGAGCACCATTTCACATTATAGCACTCCTTAGCAACACTGTTCCTTGACAGCACATTATAACACTCTAATTCTCAATGCTCCATTGCTCTAATGCTATACTCCTACAAGGCTCCAATGCTCCACCTATTTAACATTCCAGTTCTTTAACACCCTCTAGCTGTTTATGTAACAAAGATGACTCATAATGTGGTTAAAAGATATACAACTACAAGATGATAGTGGAGCTAATCTCAAAAGGTTGGCAAATTCTTAGTTTGCTCTACTCTTAGGATGCCATAAAAAGTATGGTTTTGGGTATAAATAGACCATTAAAAAGTTCACTTCTTAATATTTTTCTAAAATACAAGTGCTTTTCTATCCCATTTAACAGACAATTTACTACTAAGTGTGTTGTCATATAATCTTTCTCCACTGCCTTGTAATTAAAACATAGCTTGAGTTGTAACCTTTTCATAACTTCCATTCCATCACTACCTTTAGTCCTCTATCTCTCTCTCACTTCTAATGATTGGTTTCATTTTCATGTGCGTGGTCTCTTAATAGCTTCTCACTTTCTTTTTGCCTATTCTAAGTAACTTCTTTGGAGAAATTATAAGTAGATGTCCAAATGTTTATGTTTTATTTTTGACAATCTAACAAACTTTTAACCCTTAGACCACTTATTTTCTCTAAAACTTTTTTTTTTTTGCAATTATTACATTCACCATAACTTTTATCATCTTTAGCCACTTACGACCTTTATTACCACCATTTGCCACCTCATTTGTTCTTTAAAATTTGCTCAAATCTTCCTCTCTATCGTCTCCCTACAATATTTCGTTTTACTAATTTGTAATCTTTCTTCACCCTCCTAAAAAATCCTCTACAATCCCTTCTTGCTTTAATTCTTCAATTTTCACTAATAGAATAAGATGAATGACTATAAGTGAACTAATTATGATTATATTTGATAATTTTAAACAAGACAGGATAACTTAGATACAGAAAATATAATTAAAATATGAAATAAAATGAAAAATAATATGAATATATCAAAATTTATACTACATGGTTATTAAAGTGTCAAATTATATAATTATAGAACAACATAAACCCAATTATGATAAAAATTAATACAAACATTATACAAATAAACAAATTTTCATGTTTGAACAAAACCTTATCTAAACTTTTATTATAAGCCAAGAAAATTTTGTGTTAATATCTTGGATGAATATATTCTTGCTATCCATTAATCGGGCTATACCGCAGCCTAAAATTTTCAAAACTTTTTTTGCCGAAATTTGAGTCAAGCATGATCCAAACAAGCTTGAAAGCACTTTTTCAATATTTATTATATAATTAAATTATTATTTTTATATTGAAATTCATATATTTATATAATTAAATTTAAAAACTATTAATTTTATAATTAAATAATATTTCAAACCGAATTGATTCAAATATCTTGACTAATTCCCTATCCGTGAACAGGATTAGATCTTCCTTTATGATAGTTTCTGGGTAGCATGTAAATTTCCTTTCCGTCATGGAGCAAATATTGAAAAAACAGTATACATCTGATAATGAAACTCATCTTTGCTATACCATTTCTTGATTGCCATTACCGCAACTACAAATAGTTCACTCCATTTATTCAGTAGAAATAGTTCAGACAGCATTGTTAAAAATTGGAAATTGGTGAAAGAAATCAAAAACAAAACAAAAACGTAGATCAGTACTCCGAAGAATTAAGGATTTAGGGGTTCCAAATGAACAGATTTAAGCAGCTAGTTTCGTGGATTCACGCTCCACTGCTATCTTCAGGAAGCTGCCTTCTTCCAAGACCATTTGAACGGGCAAGAACCCCATCCCATTAGCCATGGCAAGCATCATCCTCTTGGTCTCCGACTTGAACTCCTCCAAATCCACCGTCCCGTTCGAGTCATGATCGAACTGCAC
>JBBYHK010000021.1:2380411-2399562 GCA_038382065.1 Adansonia grandidieri
ATAAGTAAAACAAATAATGCAAATAAAAAGGGAAGTCTGAATCAACTATTGATGAGCTGAGTTTTTTTCACTTATACTTCTCTCATATGATATATTGAAAGCCTTGTTTTTCCGTTGTAGGAGGATCGAAACCAAATCTTAACAACTCCCACATGACATGACTAGGGTGCTTTTGTTAGTTTTGGCACACTGTAATAATCCCTGGTAAAAAGGATTATAAATGAAGAGCCCAACAAAGCTTCGGTTCAAGCACAGCAATCCATTAGAGGAACTTATAAAATAGCAGTTAAGCAGGGGTGGCTAAAAAGTTTCTTTGTGATCACGTTTCCATCGTTTAAATCTCCAAAATAAAGCTGGTTTTGGATGCATGGAGTCTGTAAAATGAAGCTTTGGTCATTCTCAACCATACGCAAGAAATGCTTGTTCATCAAGCAGTCGATTGCGTATTATATCCAGCTACGCCAGACTGAACACACGGACCTGCATTCCTCAAAACTTGGAACTGGAAGCCTTCATATTATATCCAGCACAATCTACTTTTGGTAGTTGTCTTTTTCCTAGAGTTCGTTCCTGAAGTGTTAAGAGAATTAATAGATTGGTAGGTTATATTTCCAAAGATGGCTTGGTGGTCTAAACGAAATTGAAACTAAATACAATATGTATCGACAAAAACCATTTTATAATAAGCATTAAATTTAAAACCAAAGGGGTAGAAAGCCCAAATTTAAATATAAAGTTATAGGCAATTCAAGGTTTAAATGATGTAGGCAAAAATAAAAAAGTTAATTGTGCGATAAATTTGAAAGGGATAATAGGTAAAAGTTACCTATAATAATAACAAAATAAATCTTAGGCTGATATATTATATTATGCATCAAATTTAAATTAATTGACTGTAGGTAAAGAGAACCAACTTGAATTTATATCATCACTTTAATCATAAATAAAAATAAAAATAAAAAAGCAAGCTATACGAGAGCTACAAGACCCTCCATGAGTTTAGCTGAATCGGTCAAGTTCAGATAATAAAAAATTACTTGTTTAAAAATAAAATATTTTATTGAGTTAAAAAATTATTTTATTATTTAAAATATATTAAATATTAAAAATTTTATATAAAAAAATTTAATTATATTAATATAAAATTAAATTAATTTATATTTTTTATAATTTTTTTATATAATTTATATTTATTTAATATGATTGTTATATTTTAATAATTAAGAATCCTAAACTCCAAGATGGAAGTAAATTGCCTTGAAGTTTTTAAGCCCACGAATTGAAGCCCAAGTCCAAGATATGCTTTCTTCTCATGCACCATACCACATGGAATTCCTCCTCAAATAAGCTCGACTCCCGCAGTTAATTTTCAGCCAAGAATTTTCCTTGGCCATCAAGCTCAAATGTGGTCCACACAATCATACTTAGAGGCCGGGTATTGAACAGTGTAAATAATGCCTTTGCCATTTGGAAACTGTGAGCAAGTAAGGGAACAAAAATAAAAGAAGCGAGTGTATAGCGTCTGCACGTGGGTAGTGAAAGAGGAGGTGAGAAGAGTGTTTTTCTAGTCTCTCTTTAGGTACAAAATTCAATTTGGTCCTTCAAAGTTTATTTTTGTGCATTTTGAGAGATAAATAGTATTTAGGTTTATTTATATTTTGGGTTTTTTTAGTGTTATTCTTCGTATATTTTGTACTTCTTATTTAATTAGTGAATATTTGACTCTTCTTTTGCTTATAGAAATAGATTTATACTGAATCACATAAAATTGTGTCTATATTATTTTTTCATTTTTTAATTTTGTTGTTATTATCTCAAATAAATATTTTGGTATTGATAAATCTCTAACAAATTGGTATCAGAGCTGATATCATATTTATTTGAAATTTTTAACACTCAATAATGACAACAAAATTCGAGATTAAAAAGTTTGATCGTAATTATAGCTTTCCCTTATGGCATATCAAGATGTATGATATCCTAGTACAACAGAGATATCATAACGTTTTGTTAGGGAAGTCAATGAATTGGATAAGAAGGTTTTGCTGACCATTCGACTATATTTGTCCAATCAAGTCTTGAAAGAGATCATCAAAGAGAAGACCACTGTTGCCTTATGGGCCAAACTAGAGTCACTATATATGGAGAAATCCCTCACCACTAAGCTTCATAAGAAGCTTCAGTTCTATAGCCTGCAAATAGAGGAAGGTACATCCATCAAATCTCATATTGATACTTTTACTTCTATGGATTTAGAAAATGTGGATATTGAGATTGATGACGAAGATCAAGCCCTTAAGTTGTTGTGTTCCTTGCTACCCTTATACTCTCACTTTAGAGAAACATTACTTTATGGTAAATATTTCATTCGTTTAATAATGACTTGCTCAAATTTCAATTAACTTAAAAGATATGAGCAGCGAGATTTTGACTTCCAAGATTTCTTATTAAATTCAAGCATTGCATTCATTTTGTTGGATTTAGTAATCAATTAACATCACAATCATTTATTGTTGGAGCTCTATCTAAGCTTCCTCTCGATGTGTGGTAGGAATCCAAACTAGATCATCAATTTATACTTATAGTATTTCATTTTTTGATTAGTTGAGTGAATATAATTATAATATAAATTATTAAATACATTAAAATTTTAGACACAAATAAGATATATATATATATATTACATGTATCGTGTTAATTTTTGTTAATTATATTTAAATATGTCATGTTGTTTTCATTACATTGTTTTTTTGTTCATTAAACATATTATATTCGTATTGTATTTTCATATTAAACTCAAAATTATCAAAATCTATAAAATTTCCGTCACTCGTAATTGCATTATATGACTTCAAAAAAAAAAATTAAATCATAAAATGACATCATAACATGATAACATCATTCATCCAAATGAATTAGTATTATCATTTTGACTAATTGGTGGATTAATGATAATAGTGCCAAGAGTTACAGATAATGAAGATTGAAGATGACATTAGAAAATTGCGGAAGAGACTCAAAAGGTCGTTTTCCTTGCATTACAAAATTATTAAATGAGTTTCCATTTAAGTGATATGCAGTAACTCAAGGGTTTTTTCAGTTAATTAATTAACTGAGTGATTTTTTTAATTAATTCAAAGTTGTTAATTAAGGATTTATATTTGATATATTGATAGTATATTAAATTATACATTATCAATAAATGAATTGATATTATATTATTAAAAATAAAATTATTTATATTTATTTTTAAATGTTTTTAATAAATGACATAATTTAATTCGTTAATGGTGTATAAATATACTATCAATGCATCAAGTAATGCATTAAAAAATCAAAATGCTTTTTTGTCAATCACTTTACCATATTATATATTCCCCCAAAACAATTATTCCCCATGACTAAAAGCAAAAGCAAAATACATTACAAGGAATAAAAATTCATCTATTTACATTGAACCTTGTTTTTATTTCTCAAATATGGTGTTCACTGTGGGCTAATGCCAGATTACGCCATGAAAATGACAACAAGTATGTGATGAAATTAATAATATAAAACATAATAAGATCCAAATATACATTTTAAGCTGTTAGAATCATGCCACCTCTTTAAAAGTTTATAAATATAAATAAGTTTATAAATATAAATAATTTTATTTTTAATAAAATAATATTATTTGATTAATCGATAAATAGATTCATTCATCGTTATTACATCAAATATAAATTCATATAAAAATATATATCATAAATTATTAAAAGTGTCAAACTTCTAAATACGAATATAAGAAGTGTATTAAACATATTGAATTGTGTTTAAATATCTTGTGTCACGTTTATGATACTTTTTTCGTATTTATTAAACATTTTGTGAAATATTTCTATATATATGGTATGTATATATTCAACAAATATTATAAATATTAGTTGCAATTGCTCTTTTTATCATAATTACAAGTGTTACAGATTCATCTACAGCAGCAGCCTAACACAGTATTCAAAAAAAAAAATATATCAACTTTAATCCAAATTTGTAGGCCATGCATTTTGTTTTTCATCTCCAAATTAAGTGCTCATCAACCAGGCTAAAAATCCCATGAGTTTTGAATTCCTTTTCTTCTGTTTCTTTCTTGGTATCCATGCATATTGGAATGCAGCTATGCATATGGTGCATGATGCAAGTTGATGCATAAAATGTAAAGAGAAAGAAGAGAAAACACTATGAGTGGAGCACTTAATTTATTCTTGGTCCTTAAATCGATGGAGTCCAAATTTTGGGTTCTTGGTCATGAATAAAAAGGTTCCTTAACATTAACCATAAATATAATCATCATTATCGAAGTCTCAATATATGATTATGATCCGAATATCTTTAAATGTTTTACTCAAGTTGGTATTGATTGGCTCAATAACTTATTTTTGCAATTTAAAAAACTATTAAATACAAAATATTTTTTATTAATAAATAATAATTTACATTGTGTTGGCTCGGGTGGACCAAGCAAAGTTGCCTAATCATTCAACAGGTCTACATCTTGAAAATAAATTGATAGTATACTACATATATGATTATATATCTAATAAATGCATGGATCTTTTAACTCGAATTATTTTATGCTAGTTTATCAATCATTTTTTAGAGATAAAAATAAATTTAATAAATGCAATTATTTCTAAACTAAAATTTAATTTTATTAGTTCATATCATCATCTTTAAAAAATAAAAATAAATTTAAATTTAAATCATAATATCAATGACCTTTCTAATATTCTCAAACTACAATTTTTTTATAAAAAACAGTATATAAATATCCCTGAAAAAAATAAAGTTCGACCCAACAGTTACGATTCTATTGGCTTGATCAGATATATTTAGCCCAATAATTGGGACAGCTCAACCCCAAATTGAATGAAAGGTCATCTTTCGACTATTACCGTTTTTGTCTCTAAGCATAGATTTGGCAGCTCTCTTTCTCTTCAGTTCGTACGTGCTCAAATCAACTGTGAAGAAGGAACCTTGTAAAAGCAAAACTTCATTGTATTTGCTACAATTAGTTTATTTTCTATCATTTCAAGAAGAACGAAAATTCCTCCCCATTGAAAGCATTTGTATACAAGTAGGCAACTTTGTCGGCATGTTGGCCTTAACTAGGCCCCAGAATTATAGAAATAAATAAATAAATAAATAAATAAAAGCCGAAAAACGTAAGTGAAAATTTGGCCTTAAAAAAGGAACCCAATAAAACCTTTCTGATAAACACTAGCACTAACAACACTACCCACCAACTTGTCATTATCAAAGAAAACCCCCATTTAGGCATTTACAATAGCTGGCCTTCCATTGCAAGCTCCCCAATAGCTCAATACAAGAATCTAAATTCCTCTGAAACCAAGCCTCTGAAGGCTTCTTACAGTCTTACTCTATTGCCAGAAACAACCGAGAAAAAAAAAATGTGGCGTATACTGGTGGTTTTGCGACGGAATCTGCAAAACATCAAGAAAAGCCACCGGGTAGCAGATGAGAACATGGTTGGAGTTGGAGTTGGAGGAGATGGAGGGAATAGCAATAATAACAATGGAGGTGAGACGCCGATTTTCATAGACAGGAGGCGATCATCCCGTGGATCATCGTGGGATGGTCTTTCTTTGATTTGCAGCGTTGTCAGAGCTCCTCTTTCTTTAGTTTCTTGCTTCTCTCAACCCCATGCTAATAGCGCCGATGGAGTTTGGGTGTCGTCGACTCATGAATTTGCTCAAAGCTCAGAGATGAATCATTTGATGGTGAGCGACAGTATGCGCTATGCTATCCTAATGTAAAACAAAAAAAGAGGTGTAAGTACTAAATTATAGAATTGCTTTCTTTTCTTCTTCTTCTTCTTCTTTTTCCGTTGGATAATCAATGATTATGTTACTCGAACTTCTAATTTTCTCTAAAATATCCATTTTTGATCTCTGTATTTGATATATATATATATATATATATTTCTACAAATAATAAATTATATATATATATAGTAAACGTTAATGGAGAAGCACAAATTACCATATCTGTGAATTGCGGTTTTTAATCTTATGGAATAAAATCATGAGTTTGTGTTTGTTGGCTATTTGCTTGATTATTTATTTACTCTAGTTTTCATGATTTCCTAATTTTCCTTTTCAAGAAATTGCAAATCAAATGCCCCCCAAAGTATCAATTTAAATAGTAATTCTATTATGCTGGAATAGAAAAAAAAATCAACCAAAACCCTAATCTTATGCTTGAAAATAAAATGATGACACTCAAAGAAAACAATGAAAAATAAAATGTTTGAGTAGACCGGTGAATATGTGGTTTTTTTCACTGCTGGGTATCATTGCTACAAGCAAATAATTAATAAATAGAATGGTTAAAGGATAAATTTACCGTTACACTATAAGCGATGATTGAAATTTATCACTGTACTTTCTTTTGTTTGATATTTATTATTATACTTTGGAATTAAATGTAAATTTGCTACTATCATTTAACTCGATATTGAATTTTGTCATTTTACCTTTGTTTGATTAAATTTTGATTTTTATTTGAATTTTTCACTTAACTTTGATTTTATATAATTTAAAACAAAATTTAATAAGAACAATTCTTTCAAATATTTTATTTTAATAATTAGGGTTTAATAAATTAATTAATAAAAGATGATAAAAAAAATTAAGCTTTTGTATTTCACAAAACAAAAATTCTATGTTTATTTTTTTTTTTTAATTTTTACATTTTTAATAAATTAATTTTATTTTCAAACCTTTCAAAATCAAAGATAAGTGGCAAAATTTAATAAAAAATTAAAGTTAGTGATAAAATTTAATCAAATAATAGTATATTAACAAATTTGCCATAATGTCATTCAAAATAAAGTACAGTGACAAATTCCAATATCCATTTATAGTGTGGTGGCAAATTTATCCGCTAACTAATAAATAGAAAAAAAAAAGGTTAAAGCATGCACAATTTGTTTTTTTTTTCTCATAAATGTGAACTTTGTTTGTTAATCTTTAAATTAATTGATTTTTATTAAATTATATGTATTAATAAGAAAATTGTAATTAAAAGTAAATTATTATTTATAATACTTTCATTTATTTTTTAAAAGGATAAGGTATGAACATGTATCTTTTTTTTTTTGGATCAAATGCACATACAATAATAGCTTCAATCATTTTGCATCTTAAATTATTTAAAATTAAATTCATCATAAAACGTAAAATTCTTTTTTTTTTTTTTAATTTTTGGTGAAAAAATATAGAATTCTTTAACAATATGAAATAATAAATTAAATCCGAAATATACCAACTCAAAGTTAATTTTCAAATAGAATATCTAGGAGTGAATAAGCTCTTATAGGCCAAATGTTTTGTATGTACATAATTTAATAGACATGTTAATCTTAGATATGATACGATTGCATAAAATGAATATAATATTAAAATATAATTAAAATATGATATAATATAAAAAAATTAAAATAAATATGAGACATATATACAAACACATTAAAATTTATATAAAATAAATTATTAACATATAAAATTTATTTAAATATAATTATAATACAAAAATAATGAAAACATAATATAAACGAACATATCGTCAAATATATATAATATATATTGATCAACACTTTACCTAGTCTTGGCATTTGCAAATTCAATAAATAAATAAATAATGAAGCTGGGATACTCCAAGCCTAACCTTAATTTTTAATTCAGCTTATACATCGAATCAATTCTACAGCTTCTACTTTCCCAGACACCAATTACCTCTTGCAACGCCATTGATTCCAAAGGACATATATTTGAAGAGACAAAGAACTTTCGAATTGAATTTAAATGAAATTAAACCAATATGTATAATGTTTTTTCAATTAGTGATGATCAGGTACCCTAATTAATTAATATTTATATATATATTTATTCTTGTAAAAAAAAATTGTGCAAAATTTGCATTCAGATCTTCAAAATGCTGATGGAATCGGTTGAATTAAGGTTAGGAAAATTAGCAACACAAATAATTTTTAAATGATTTTTTTTTTCCTTTTGTACTTTCAGTAGGACCTTTTTTACCACTGGTTTTCAAGCACTAAAATGTTCTTTCTTAAAGGATATGCAGAGATTTTAACTTAAAAAATTTCAAATGAAAAGATATCGAATTTGAATATCGAAATGAAATGGGTATCGTATCTTACGGAATGAGAGGTTATATTTAAAAGAAAGATTATTGCTCAATACATAGGAGAATCAACCAATAAAAATTTAACTAAAAGAATAAAAATATAATCCTCCCATCCTCAACTGTTTTAAAAGTATATTTATATTTTTAAACTATTATTATTTTGAAACAAATTTGGCTATGATTAGCGTCAAATTAAAGTCGTGTAGGTAGTATAGTAACCAATTTGAAAAATTCCTTGAGGCAATTTCATATCTCAAATCGATTTTGTAATTTCAAATTTATAATGAAAATATAATATAAACATGATAGATTTTATAGACACGACATAACACATTCAATATACTGATTATAAATCACCATGAACTTATATTTTATTTTTAAAAATTTTTATTTTTATATATTAATGAGGTGTCATTTATGATTTACTTTTGTGTATTTGATAATATATTAAATACATATAAAAAATACGAGATACGACAAAGGATAAAACCCGTTAATAATGTTGGGATGTAATCAATCAATTACACGAAGTATTATGGATTTGCATTAAGTGTGCAAATTAGATAAGAGCCTCGAGGAAAAAACACACACACAAACGAGAACAAGATATATGGTTGGATTTATGTCCATATTTAGTGGG
Source organism: Adansonia grandidieri (assembly GCA_038382065.1). NCBI lineage: Eukaryota > Viridiplantae > Streptophyta > Magnoliopsida > Malvales > Malvaceae > Adansonia > Adansonia grandidieri. The sequence continues at coordinate 2,389,260 of JBBYHK010000021.1, forward strand.
ACAGGAAAGAAAAAAAGAAAAGTCAAACTGCTTTAAACCCCATGTTTCATGTTATTATTATCGTGATAATAATGGGGGATTGTAATGTGCACCAGTGGTGGTGATGAGTGGCATCCTTAGCTACAACAACTAATTTTATTGGAAAAAACTGTCTTTGGTTTCAGATTATGATCCCTTCAATTCTCACTCATCCAATTTTGTTGGCCAAACAATCTTCTTCTTTTTTTTTTTTTATTCATTTTATTATAAATTTTGCTCATGTGTCAAATATGGACTATATTAATTTCAATGTCACCTCAAGTGGTAGGTTACACTCTTGTAGGGAAGGATATTTTAAATAGTTTCAAAGATGACCACATGCATTATTATTATTATTATTATTATTTGACATGAATAAAAGGCTATAAAGCTAGACTTGATGTTTGTAGACAATAAACATTCATGAAATTTTTTTATAATTTTAATATTTTATTTTTATTTTTAATATTTAAAATTACTTCAATTTTTTGAATTTGAGATCTTTTAAAATTAATTATAAATTAATCCATTTCCGTCGATCACTATTAAAACTCAATGAAAATTTATTGTACATGTGTAACGTGGTAAAATTTAGGTGAGATTGGATACTAAAAAATTTTATAAAAGAAAATGTGGAGATTTGTTTACCATTTTAAGCTCGAATATATCTTTTTACATGGATATCTATGTAGAATTATTGGTTGGTACATATATTTCATTGAACTTTATAAAAGCAGTTGAAGAAATTGTTGAATTTGAAATATTTAAATAAAAACCATGAATTTTAAAATTTGAATTTTAAAGATCGTAAATTTAAATATAATAATATGACAAAAAAATCACATATGAATGCAATCATTTTATTCTAAATTGCAAGACTTCTAGTATTTAAGTTAATATTCGCTTTTTAAGGTTAAACCTTAGAATTTTTTTTTTACTGAGTGTGCCTTTAAATATGATTTAATAATTTATGTATTTGTGTCAAAATTAAACCCGAAAATTCTCTTGTAGTGAGACCATATTTGGATGCAACATTGTCTATAATATGGCATAAAACCTAACTTGAATATCATAAGTCGAACTTGGTTAAAACTCATTAGATTTGGATTTATTAGAATTTAATCATTTTTTTTGTTCTTTCCTATTAGCGAAGAGTTATTCACACTTGCGTATACATAAGGGGTGTTTGACCTTAATATCGTTTGATTAAGGCATTCATATTCAAATATATAAAAGTAGGCTTGAAAAAATAATGTTAAAATGAAAAATATAATTTTGACCAATATACTCTATATATGAATTTTTTAAGTAATTTATAGTTAACTTATATTTTTAAATAATAAAGTTAAACTTTAATTTTTTTTGTGAAGGAGAAAATATATAATAGAGGTAAGTTCCAAGTAGACTTGTCTATGGGTCGAGTTATCCGTCCGTCCAGCCTAGTCTGAATTCATATTTAGTAATTAAAAAATATTTTTATTTAAATTTAGTTATAAAATATATAATTATTGATAGATTTTTTTAATTTTTTTAATTTTTATTAATTATGAACAATAAATACAAGTAACATAATTAGGTTGGATCAAACCAAAAACAACTATGGATAAAGAATCAAAAAAATTTTTCTAGCTCAACTCGGCTATGGACACCTCTTATTCCAAGACACATTCAACAAATAATGTATGCCATAAAAAATTATTAAAACCAAAAAGTAAAATGCAAGAATGAAGGATGATTAGAATGAAGGAAACACAAATTTTATTTCTATTTAAGTCTTAAGGGTTTTATGTGTTTTTAGAGCCTTATTTAATATAATATTTATCGTAAAAGTTCATTTTTGTTATACTAATAGTCAAGATTTTTAATTTCAAAAAATATGTATCATCATACATGCTTTTTCAAATAATAAAAAAGCTACAGTTTTATTAAATCCATATCAACTCTTAACTTTCAATTTTTACGAAATAAATCATTAATCTTTAATGTGCACCCAAATAAGTCCCTAACTTTAATTTATTCTTAAATAAACCCTTAATACAAATTAAAATTTTATTGAAAATAAAAACTTAATTAGATGCAAATTAAAGGATAAGTGTTTTATTTATAAGTAGAATAAAAGAATAAAAACTTGTTTAAGAGTCTTTTTATTAAAAAAAAAAAAAGGGTAATTATGAGGCCTTTGAATATTCACTAGTACAAGTGAAACTTTGTACTTTAGTTCATGAAATTTTACAAAATTCATTATTTTTTTATCGATCCATTTTCTAAACATGGTAAGTGAAGGTTAAAAAAATTTTATCGATGTGATTAAAAATTTGATAAAGTAATTTTTTTTTGTTGTATTAAGTTTTTAATGTAAAAATTTAATCGATGAGTTTGGAACTCGACATTGGATAATTTTGTATATAATAAAATTATATGATGTGAACATTGTAGGCAAAAATAATTAAAATAAATATAAAATAAAATATGACATAAAAAATTAATACAAATATGATACTACTATATAAATATATCAGATCTATCTAATATAAATTATTAATGTATAAAAATTTTTATAAATATAAATATTTTAAACATAATTATATTTATAATATTTAAAAAATAATATAAATATGATATTAATATATGAATTATTAAATTTACTCTATGCCGTGCCACTCCCCGAACATACATCCGACAACTTCGAACGACTTTTCCCTAATTACTACATTTGATCTCTCATCTGGCAGCACAACAACATCGATACACTCGAACTTGTTAATGGAATCATTAACGCCGTCTCCGGGTTCAAGACTGTACGGAATCCATAGGAAATTTGGGTAGACATAGGGGCGGAGGTAACTCGAAAATTTTTATTTTTATTATCTAAGTTCAATTTCACCTGAGCCAATTTCAAATGAACTTATCATTATTTAATAATATAAAAAATTTTATTTTTATTTTTATATTAACATTAATATATTATTCAATTAAATTAAATAAAAATATTAATTTAAGTCAAATTAAATTATCAAAAAAAAATTTATATCAAAACTCAACTCAATTCAAGTAAAATTGTTTGAACCAAACATAACCCAAGTAGAATCTTTGGAACTAAGATAAGAAAAGGTTAATCTTTGGATGGATCTAAACTTGGATTTGCGGTATTTTGCTTGGGGGCTCTTGAAACCATTGCTTCTATGCTGTTTAAGCCTAAGGTTGTTGTAGAAAGTAGTTTCTACACATCAGCCCGACAATGCATTCGAATGAAATTTTAGTTTATCCCAATTGATCATGCCATTATCATAAAAATAATTCCAATGAGAATGAGAATGACAAAAGTGATTAAAACAAGGAATGCAAGCATGAACCACATGATAATGCTCACAAACTAATAACAATGATTCCAGCCTGACATGAAAGGGTCTAAGCAACTTGACATGATAGATTGAACATCAAAAAACAGCTGACGTAAAAAATAAGAACACGTAGATATACGCCCACATAGAAGCTCAAGCAATGCAATGTGATGTACAAAAACATCGTGAAGCTTTTACCAAACTGATTGCATTGGGCATAAATCATCAAAACAGCACCTGATTATGAACATGGCTTGCATATTTAGTGTCAAAATTTGATTCAAATCGTCCATTTCAGTATTTCAGGGAGAGAGTTTCAACCTATTAGCACAACAGTTTCGATGAAGAAAGAATGAGCATATATGTGGTAACTTATTCGGAAGGACCCTAGATGGGTTATCCTTTTAACGTTTCACACTAGTAAATGAACGAGAGAATCTCTCTCAGGTACACATTCTGTCCGAAAGACAAACCCAAATAATGGAAGATATGGAAAACAAAACAAAGCATACCTGACTGACAACAACCCACAACTTTTGCCAGAGCCGTTACAGAACAGAAAATCTAGGGAGAAAAAAATAGTCTATATTCGTTATGCATCACCCGCCCTCACATGAGATGCATGACACGATTCTGACTATATCCCGGATCTGATTTTACATCTCAATCAAACACCAAAAAATGAACCCTGAAAAGGTAACTCAAAACTCAAGCCTTAAAACAAAATCCCTTCTTGATCTCTAACTCTAAAATATATTTTCCCAAAACAGGCACTCCAGTTAGTTCTAGATAACCAACATTCTTTCATCTGAAACATATTAATGAGGGAAATGTGCAGAATTCACAGGTCAATTGCTTCACATGTTATCTTCACCTACGGTATTGTGATAACCAAAATAATCTTCTAGGTACCAATTCCTGAACCAAGAGAAAATCAAAATCTGTAAGCATAAAGAAACCAACTCAAGTAAACTGAATTTATAGCAACGTTTTTGGGAGTACATTAAAAACATATTTTGTAAAAAAGCAAAAGTTAAAAGAGAGTTTTAATTCTTCAAAAGAAAAAGATAGTACTAGAGCAATTAAAAGTGGCATCAGAGATTTCAAACTTAAATTAACAACGATAATAACAATTGCCGGTTGGTGAAGCAAAATCATTGATATGATAAACTTCAGAGGACAATCAACCAATTTACTGCAACAGCAGGAAATCAAATCCATGACTGCAAGGCGGAAAAGAGCAATCATGAAACTATGCACATAACGATGAACCAATAATATAGACTCGGAGCCTATAACCTTTTTGCTAGCCAAGTAGCAGCTTATTGTAGAATTCATTCTATCGCATGCTCCGACACCATGCTTGCCTCAGGCTATGGGATCCTTTTAGCATTCTTAACGGAATTTTTGCTCATCAAAGGAAATCCAATTCTAAACGTACTTTTAAATTGCCAACCAGGACTGTTGGACAGGCCACTTGGACAATAATCTACTTGATTCAATCCCTCTTATAAGATTCTTGAGTAGTTTCTTCCATAGATGACCATGAATGGATGTCTCTTTTTCCTTTCTTTTCAGAACCAAATGCCAAATGATGTTTCCTTCCTTTTTTTCCCCCCTTTCTTTTGAATCCAATGATCAGACTGGATGATAGAAGTTAAATCCGTTGAATCTATAAATGCCCAACTGTTGCTGAAAGCAATAAGTTAAACTTTAGAATACTTGACCTCTGTGCAAGTACGGTCTACATTTTGGCTCCTGTTTTTCCAGTCATAGCAGCACCAAAACACAAACCTTCTACATTGGCAGGAATACCATACATCCAATGGTCAACTCAAAGATCAATCTACATGTTCTACTCATTATTTATAATTTATAATTTCACATAAATCTCCATGCAAAGTACATTACAGGACTAGCAAATATGCATCTGAGTCCTATATCAACTGATAACCAAACCATTATATCATTCTACCTTTGTCAACTTAATAAAAATTTCACCATATGTGAAAATAAAACAAAATCCACCCAGTCCACCACAATATGATGCGAGCCAACGTGGAGATCCAAGTTGTCATGTGTTATATTCGCACATAGGCTGAAGAATAAAGAGATAACAGTCATGTTCTACCATGGTTGGATACAAACTAATGCTTTTTTGACAATGAAATATAATGCATAATCAAGTGGAACATTGTAGGGTAGACATTAGACCACCAAACCTAGTTAACATGAAAGGACCAATGAAGTTTAAGGGCAAACCCGATGAGGAGAGAGCAAAAGCAATAGCTTCACTGGCCTAGCCCAGAAAAAGGAAAAAAAATTCAAAAATCAAAATACTAAAAACCATACTATAGAAAGTGGTGGGCAGAAGAAATGTCCTTCTAAGAAACTTATATTCTTTCCATAAATATGATCCAAGACCTCGTACCTATCACAACAAGAAAACATCAACATAAAACTTGCATGAACTAAGAAGTACTTACAAGCTTGAGAAAAGTAACACTCCAAGACAATCATGTTAAGGTAATATTAAAGATAAGATCAGTTGGTGCCATCAAAAATGACAGTGACAAAAGCTTATAACTCTAGCAATCAGTTGTCAGTGAATCTCAAGTGTGTGTGTGTGTGTTATAAACCGATAAGAATATTACGTACTTCTTTCAAGATGCTTAGGAAAAACTCTATTCTAAACAAGTGTTTGACTAGTTTTGCAGTTCATGCAACTGCAAGCACAATGGAATATCTGTGCAAAATCTTAATTTGATTAATGCAAAATAGCTGCGTTCCCCGCCAAAGATTTTAGGAGTTGCATCTGAAACCACATATTTGCACCAACACAAGACACACATGTGTCTATAAATCAAATAAAAAAGTGCGACTAGCATAGAACTTCCACTTAGAAAATACTTAAAAAGTATGCTCAAGCAGAGTTCAAACTTGGTACGTCTAGTGAAGAGGTTTGCTATAAATTAGAACTATGCCTTAAACTTTTAAAAAGACTGAAGAGATATCAAAGAATGAAAGATTGATAACACTTCCAGCGGTGCTAGGCGTGGAATAATAGGAAAAAAAAATATAAGACCACCATTAAGCTGCTGAAAATACAACGAATGATGCAGCGCAAGTTAGAAGGAAGGATAGGACATAGGAAAACAGAAGAGAATAAAAAAATAAATACACAAATATAGAAAGAAACAGACACAAAGTGGAGGGAAGAGTCAGTAGAGAGAAATTTAATTCAACAGCCAAATATCTCAACAATCCATCAACAAGAACTCTTAATTATAACATTAACTATTTATAGCTTACTACCTATAAATCCTAACATAAATAGGAAATAAAAAAAACAAAGCTCAAAAGTGCAACAAATTCTAGGATATAATTAGTGCATTCAAAACCTTCCAATTGGGGCCTATACATGGGAAACACTATGTCATTAGCAGCCAAAACAGCCAATTTAACTTGAGTAAGGACGAACATGTTAACAACAGAACTACCAAACAATAAGATAGGTGAGAAAGGTTTGAGTTTGTTTGTGCTATTGTTACTCTATGATAAGTATCGTTGTGCTACTGTTGCTCTTGTCCCCTCCTTGGAGATTCAAAGACTTATTAAAAGCTATCAAACCACATAACCGATTTCATTGATGTTACAATAACTATCGAATGTAAATGATATACAAATTACATATTAACAACCAATTTCATATATGTTACAATAACAGCCAAATTTGAAATGTAGAGAGAAATGAATCATATGGTTATTATTCAAAAGTTGTCTATCAATCTTGACTGACATTCTGCTAAAACTAGCAAGCACGTCATGCAGCTGTTAAGAATTGAAAGACCATACTAACAGGAATGCTACCAAATTTAAGGCCTTGCCCAGAGAAAGATAGCTAGCAGAGTCCTCATGTGAAAGGTTTTAAGGTTCCCTTGGTTAGCTTCTACAACTTTTAAACAAGATTGAGCTACTAAACTACCATGAAAATCAATAAAACTTTCTTAGAGACTTTTAACATAAATTTCCTCAGGCTGAAAATCATTTAAAGAGAAACCTGGGATGCTAAAGTAAGAAGTCTCACCTCTATTTGCTTGTCTTTTATTAACACTATAGCCACCAACATAACCAGGAGAACTTTTACCAGAAACGTCAGAAATAGCACTACTAAGTCCATAGCCAAAGGATCCAGAACCATCTCGCTCAGATGTTGATGATTGCCAAGTATTATCTCCATAAACTGAAGCGCCACCATAAAGGTCTGCAAAGGCTCCATCAAAGCCAGCATTTGATGCCGCATATGATGATGTTGGTGCCAAATCAGTCCCACTGTTTCTCCCATACCCTGCTGTCCCCAACCCAAAGCGGTTATCACCACTTCCATAACCGAAATTCATACTATTGCTAGAAACATTATTCCGTCCACCTTGACTGGAAATTGCAGAAGAACTCCAATTAATTCCACTATTTCCAAAGGCGCTTCCTTCTATCCTCCCACTTCCAGATCCTGTATATGCACTTGAACTAGCAGCATTTGTGTTATAATTGAGTCCACCATTTCCCCAAAGGTTCCGGGTAACTGAGCTGAAAAAGGAAGTATTACCTCCATTTCTTCCATCATACCCAATGGGACTACCAAATCTATTTGTATTACCAATATAGTAAGGACTCAATCCCCGTCCATAGCTCATATTACTACTAAAATTTGCACTATTTCCGAAACTTAAGTTCAAACCTGGCTCAAAGTTCATGCCCATTCCATAAGCAGAACCAAAAGGAGGAAACCCACTTCGACCACCAGCAACTGGACTGAATCTACCATCCATCCTATGTCCATAGCCTCCAACACTGCTTGGGGTATAACCCTGAGTGTAGCCATTAAGAAAGCTGTTGACCCTATTCAGACCATAGTTATATCCACCGAGGGGGCTATGACTAGAACCAGGCGATAACTCTTTAGGAACTGCTCGTTTAACCTCGACCATTTTACCATTCAGTTCATGAAAATTTTTTAGCAACACTTTGTCCACTGCCTCTTCTGAATCATAAGTTATGAATCCAAAACCCCTAGGCCTTTGGGTATTGTGATCATACATCACTACAACATCTGTAATATTCCCAAATTGATCAAAATACTTCTTAAAGTCACTCTCTGTGACTGTAGACGCTAAACCTCCTACAAAAATTTTTCTCGTGCGGCCTGGCCCAGGTGAACCATGGACGCTACTAGTGCTTCTACTCATAATGTTCTGGTCATCCCTGGGAACTGCCTTTTTTGCCTCAACCTGAACATGAGCAACTAAATGATGAAAATAAATCTTAGACAGCCCAAACTCTTTCATCTCAATATAAGTAATTATACTAAGCTAAGAGAATTACGAACATAACCAATCATTTCAAAGAAAAAGATAAGTAAGAGGAAGCATTATTACTCTTGGCTTAATTTTGAAATTTAGTTGGATACAGAACCAGAATTATATGAATTCCAGAAATTACAATATAGGGTTCATAACTCTGATCTGATAAGTAATTGAATTTCACCTCTTGCTTCAATAAGCTAAAATCAATGAATAGTAGATTGGACAACATTAATCTAAAAAAGCTATGCTTAAAGATCAACAACTTACCATCCTGCCATCAATATTGTGTTTCTCCTTGATGACTTTCTCAGCAACAGCTGGGTCAGAGAAAACAATGAAACCAAAACCACGAGCACGCCCTGTGGTCCGATCCTTCATGATCACTGCTTCTACCACTTCACCAAAACTACTGAAATACTCCTTGAGACGCTCTTCATTGGTGTCCCATGATATCCCACCAATAAATAGCTTACCATTCTCGGACATATTTTTCTACATGCCAGAAAAACTATTTCCATCAATACAAAGTCCAACAATCCGCAAATGCAAACCAAAAACAAACTAACATAAAACGGCCAAATTCATTACTAGATCCAACGCAAGACATGAACATTTCATTGCAATAACAACAATAGACCAATGAAAAACCAATGCCAAAATATTCCTTATCCGTGAATCAAATTAACAATATCGAATCAAAATTGTGTCTTTTATTGATTATAACAATCTAATCATAATAATGCAGATACAATTCAATACCTTTTATTTTGATACAAACGTGTAAGCCGATACAGAATGAAAACTTTCTCTCTGATTCAAAATTAGAAACAAACAGATCCTTCCACGATCGATCAACCAACCAACCCAGAATTTAACTTCACCTGGAAGTTAGAAATGAGAAACCAAAAAACATTAACAAAAAACCATACAGATGATCAATCAGAAACCTGATATAGTTGTAAAAGTTCATTGGAAATTCAAGCAAAAGATCGAAAACCCAAATCCAGATTCAGCAAAAGGAAATAGAAACCCACCAATCAAAGGAAACCCAAGTGTCAAATCTTGCAATAAAATAAAAAAACTAAGATCTGAGAGGAGGCAAAATAAGAAAAAGAGTAGAGGAGATTAATTTCATCCCCTTTGTTTTCTTCTATCTGCCTTGCCCCCTTCAAATACTATTTCCTTCTCCTCCCAATTGCCTTGGGTCCTTTCTTATTATACAAATCTCGATTTTTTTTTTTTCAGTTTACAAATCTCAATTTTTTTAACATCCAAAATGCAAATTCAGTTAAAACCAATATTTATATAAACTAGAATATTATTCTCACACCATTGTTCGGTAAATTAAGTTAAATTTTTAAGCACAATATTTATATTAGTTATATTTAGAGGTGAATATAAGTCAGTTCAAATCGACTTAATCGATTTAACCGATAAAATTTAATTAATTTGGTTCGGTTAAGTCGGTTCGATGGTTATGTCGGTTTTTTATGTCGGTTTATTGGGTTAATTCGGTCGGTTATCGGTTAGTAAAATTATTAACCGAATTAACCGAACTTTTAATATTTAATATTTAATAAT
>JBBYHK010000021.1:2401303-2480544 GCA_038382065.1 Adansonia grandidieri
AAAAATGTCGGTCGGTTCGGTCGGTTCCTCTAGCTAAGTCGGTTAATTCGGTTTGAAGTTTTTTTTGACCGAACCGATCGAATGCTCACCCCTAGTTATATTAATATATAACAGATGAAATAATCTAATTTTAAGTAAATAATTTAAAAAATGAATAATTATATTAAATTATTCAAAATATATAAGGAATGAGACACAAAAATTAAAACATGGTATAAATAGAAGAATATATTAGTTTATATATATGTATATATATATAATGAATTATTATAATGCAAAAATTTACATAAATTTATAATATTTTGCACATATGTGAAAATATAACATGAACATGAACACAGTATGAACACAATAACTTTTTTTCTAAATTGAATCATTAAAATAAATTATGCAAAATATTTTATGGATTAAAACATATACAGCAAACAAATTTTTTTTCTAAATTGAATCATACTAACAAACTACACAAAATATAAGATCAATTGAGATACGATGCAGATACGATAGAAAAATAATTGAACATAATAAAAATAACATTTACACGATAATAATATATAAATTATTTTTTCTTTTTCTCTCTCCTCTATTCCAAAAGTCTATCCCTGTTAATCTTAAAATCATGTTAAAAGTCAAATTTAACCTAGTTATATTATTTAATACCTAAATAACCCTCGAATCTTAATTTATGATCGAATTTATTAAGGTTCATTTGGATTCAATTGATGCATCATTTCAATGTGTTTTATTTACTTTTGTGTAATCTCATTGAAATTATTGTTTGAGTAACAAGCTGTGATTCAATGAAAATAATTTTCACCATATCACAATTTTAAGATGAAGTTCTGATTAATTTGATTTGAACCGACTAAAGTTTTATATCGGGGGTAGAGCTCTCTGTGTGAAATTGTTTCCACGCATGATACTTGAACCCAAGAAGGGAAAGAAGTACTTCCCTCTAACCAACTACTTGTTGATTTTTTTTTTTTAGTTTTTTTTTTTTCAATCCCTTCTTTGGCTTATCCTTTTAACTTTCCATTTTTAATCTATTTCTTTTTTATTCATTTTCTTTAATAATTAATTATATAAAATACTTTTATATATAATTAATTATATAGAATAAATAAATAAAAATACTGAAACAAAATGTATAATTATATAAATAATTGAATAAATTATCATTACATATATAATCAATTTTAATATAAAATAATATGTTAATATTTTTAAGCAAATAAAATTTTAAAAATATTATAAAAATACATAAAAGATAATAAATAATTGAATATTATTTTGTTAAGTTCTAAGTAGTGTAAATATATAATGATTATATGTATTAATTTAATATCCTTGATTGTTATTTTTTATTTTCATTATAATTCACCTCATTGTCACTGTTACGTTTGAATCCAAACATAAATTTCATCGCTAAAAGTATTCAATCTCATCACTATAATAACTATTCTTACCGCTACCGCTGTTTGTAATCTTATCAAAGCCAATCTTACCACCCATCCAAATGGAGCCTTAGTCCTTCACAATGAACTTTAAATTTTAAATTAAGCAATGAGATTAGTTACAGACAACTTTTAGAGAAGTTATAAATGTGTGTTATATGTTATAAACGAAACAAAGAAAATATAATGAGAAATAGATGAGAAAAAATTTGTTTAGAGATAAAAAAAAGGGAAAAAAAGGGATGTTGTAAAAAGATAAATTTGAAGTTTTCATTGTGTTAATGAGATATTTATATTCGTAAGTTATTTAGGTATGATTTGAAAAAATTCAAATTGGATTTTGTCATTATCTAGTTGAGTTTTAGCTATTGAGCAAGTCGAATTTAAGTTTTTTAATCTTGATTCAAGTAGCTTATGAGCTTAATTGAGTTTTTTTTAATTAATATTAAAAATATCAATTCGAACTCGAATTCAAAGTCAAACACAAGTAATTAACTTTTGAAGTTAGGCATCGGAAATAAACTAATTTTTATTAGGTAAACATGCCTAATCGAGGGAGTTTGGACAACTTAATTTTAATTTCAAATTGGGCTCAATGTTTAAAAGTGAAGCTTAATCAAGCTCAAATAAAGCTTCAACCTCAAATTTCAAATCAAGTTTAATTTTTTTATAATTTCAGCTTAGTTTGGCTAAGCTCGATTACATCCCATTCAAGATATATATCTATACTTTATATATTAAAAGTATACCTATGGGATCATGTATAAGAGAAGAAACAAGATATCTATGTATGTTCTTTCTTTTCATTTTTAAAAGAATTATAAAAAAAATGGATTGATTAATTAAAAATGTTGACCATTGTAATCATTATAATTAATTGTTATTTGAGTAAATAGAATATTTTAAGATTCAGTAATTCATGTGATTTTCCTTATAGCTGTTTATTCTTTTCATTTTTAAAAGAATTATAAAAAAAAATTGGATTGATTAATTAAAAATATTGACCATTATAATCATTATAATTGATTATTATTTAAGTAAATAGAATATTTTAAGATTCAATAATTCATGTATCCATATTATATTTATGTATTTTTTCATAATCGTATCAAAAGTGATATTTTTTTGTTGTCCAAAAAAGGCCACTCTTTGAGGATAAACAAGAGAGTTGTAGATGTTAAGACTTAAATTCCAAATTTATTAGGTGTCATCTCTCAAGAATGGCTATATTAACTGATTGAATTAAATTTTGTGTTCATTAAAATATTATATACTTAAATAAAATTTGATAAGTTAATAATTCATGTTATATAAATGTTAACATATTCATGTATTTATATCATGTCATGTTTTATGCCATATTTTTATTATTTTATCATCTCTTGTCCAATATTTCTAATGCCATAATTTTATTTTATTTTTTGTGCATGTCTAATACAATGAGTTTATTTTTTTCCATGAGAAAGAATTGCAAAATAAATAATAACTACTGTTATGCTCGCGCTACGTTGCGGTACTGATATTACATATACTAACTAATGCTAATATAAGTGATTGTAAATGTTTTGAAAAGTAATACACACATGCCGTATCACTTTTACTTATAAAGGTCTTTCAAAAACAAATCTTGTCACAAATGAAACACTTAGTGTTAAAGCTTTCATCTCTTTTTAGACGCAACAATTAAGAGCTCAGATAATGCAAAACTTTACATATTAATCTTTGTAAAATATATTTGTAATTAATTTTATATTTATCATGATTAATAGTCTAATTAGACTTATCCCATATTATGGCATATAAAAACATGAAGTGAAAATTTCACTCATTGTAGTTGTTTCTTAAAGTTTCTAAATAGGAATTTGTTTAGAAATAAACATTGAAACCAAACATTCATGTATCACTAACCATATTAATTGCTCACATAGTTTGATATCATTTAGAAACAAATACTCGTGTTGAAAAACCTATATAATTAATAGCATTGTAAATTGAAGAACTTTGGAAGCATGATTTGAACCCTTATAAAAAGATGCCTGTAGTTTGTAAATGAAACTCGTTTTGGTTATTTAAAAAGTCTAAACCATTTGTTATCTACTACCTAAATATAATATATACTTAACAATATTGTGATTTTCATCTTTTGAAACATCATAACTATTGTTATTTTGTCATCCACTCTTGAAAATATCTAGCACATGTAATTGTCTTAATATGCATATAGAATAGCAAATAAATAAAGTGAAAGAGAAAGTATTATGGTTGGAGTTTGCAGTGCAGTCAAACTTTCTTTGGATGTCTTAGGTGATGTTTTGTTGGTTTCACTAGCACACGAAGCGAAATTTATTGACATGTGAAGAGATTTTTGAACAATTCCCCTCTGTTCATTTAGGTCTAGTGCATACTTTTTATTAATAAGATTTCCAATTCTTAAAGTTGTTTATTTAAATACTATGCCATGATTGGATAACTTCAATGTGGAATTTAATTATCTTTTTTTTTTTCACTTGATTAAGCTAAATTCTCCTGATTAGCAACTTTCTTCAATGCCTTGCTTGGGTTTTGCAGATGAGTTAAATTGTCTCTTGGCATTCTTGGTGATATTTTGTTAGTTTTATTGGCACAAGAAGCAAAATTAATTGACATATAGAGCATGGTTAGAACTATTTTCTTCTTGTTATTTGAGTTTTTGGCGGACTTAACAACATCAGCTTCACTCTTGACTTACACTAAAGCCACTCGTTTAGAAAGATGTAATGGAAGTTTGGATGCTCTGTTGGAATCGATGACTTTGAAAAAGAAATTTTTTTGCCTTTCCTTGCTTAATGAAGTTGAATTCTTCTAGTCAGCACATTCCTTCAGTGTTCCATAATAAAGATAAACATAAACACTTGACAAAGGAAAAACAAAATAGAAACTTGTTTATATAAACATTACCATAGTGGGAATCTTTGGGGTTGCATAATCATGTCATGGATGTCAACATTTTCAAAAGCCTTTAAATTTTCAACCTGGTGACATTTCTCTATATTCACATCTTCTTTCATCACTGCATGACCTCTTTTTATGTTGATTCGTGGCTAAAAATTTGTTTGAATTAGCTAAATCTTTACTTAAAGAAAGGTTAACAAAGCTGCATTCACAATTCCCATTTGAGAGGCATCATTGGTGATAATATTGGTTTGCTCAAGAAAAGTCATTGCTTTCACTATAGCTCTTATCTTATAATAAGCTTCAAAAAAAGTTTTCTTTTAAGCAACAGATCCTAGCTTTGAACACTTTTCCACTTCTTACAAGTAACGATTATGAGAAAAGTTTAACCATTTCTATCAAGCTACAGATTCTGACATAAGGATGCCTAAAGATATTAATTATGTGATAGCATAAATCAGGTCACCCATCATTAGTTATCTACCAACTATTTCTTGTCACCAATTATGACAATACCAAATCCATAAGAAATCCACCATTTTATTCATCTACTTACCCTTTCCTACCATCGGTAATAGTCGTTTCCATTTTTGTTTCAAAAGATAAGTCAAAATTGAAATGGTAAAAAAATATTTTAAAACTACATCTTGAAACCAAAATCGAACAAAGCAATGAGGCAAACCATAAACAGTGAAACTGAATTGACTTAACAGGCTATGCGAGGAATAAGAAAAAATAATATGGCAAAAAAGATAAAAGTAGCTAAACACAATTTTGCAACCAACAGAAAATGAAATCGCTAGAGTAACCCCAACAATTGTCAACCTTTTCTCTGGCTTGGTAGAAATGGTCAACCTTTTCTTAGATTATGGGAATTTATGGAAATACGACAAAGATAGGTCAGAAATACTAAGCAATGAGTTCCCTTGGCTCATTAGATTAAACTATCCACATCATGTCCAAATTCTGACAGTAAAAGCCTGATGAGAAAGATTTAATAGAAACAATTAATATTTCTATCCAAACATTCTAAAAAAACTAATAAATAAAAACCAAAAATAAAAAGAATGCGCAACTCTTAAACAATCTAATAAAAATCAGAATAAAAATAAAACCATAAAAATACACAAATATATAATAAAGGTATAAATTGTGGGTTGTTTAGGTTCTTGAGGTTTGGTTTGTTTTCTCGGTAACTGAACGACCAACAGGTAGCGGATATTGGCTAGATTTGGGTTGGAAGTTTTGGGTTTCAAAATTATATCTAAGATTTTTGGGTGAAATTTTGGCAAAACTGAGGCAGAGAACATAAAGAGAGGAAGAAGCTGGGTTCATGGTGATATTTAGAGGTTTTTCATCAACAGCGAGCGAGTGGCTGACGGTGAACTCTGACTAACTGCACAACAACTGGCCTTATTGGATTTGGGATGAGCAGTGTTTGGTAACAAATACCAATGAATAGTTCGATGATTGATTGAACTAAGTTTGGGATTGATGGTTTTGTTTGATTGTAGAAAGAGACGAGAGAAAAATGTAAAGAGATGATAGAACTGAAAATAAAGGGGAAAAGACAAAGAGAATAAGAAAAAAAAAACCTCAATTTAATGATGGAATGACCAAAAAATTTTAAAATTTTTCATAAATACCTGAGATATCCCTATGCGGTCCCAAAAAGACTAAAAAATAATAGCTTTTAGATAATCAAATATTATCCACTTAAAACAATGCGTGTCAAGATTTGATCTTGATTATTAAAATTAAAAGTATAATATTTTAACTACATATTAACTTGTTGACTATTAGGAATTTTTAATCAATAATGGTATAAGTATACATCTTTTTATCTAACTTAAAAATGAGTAAGCTTTATAAAATATCTGCATTCATTAAAATTTATTTATTGGAATCATTCCTATGTTTTCCATTACTAGTTTATCGTTCTATATGCAAATTTTTTTGAATTGAAAGAAACAACCATTGTTTTCACTGTAAATTAGTATTTTAAATAATTTTTATTATTAATATGATTGTTCTAGTTTATAATAAGTTTAATTAATTAATTGGACTAATTTAATAATAAAAAATTAAAATTTATAAGAAATTGCTTTTATCATGCAAGTTCTAATTTTTTACTAATCTTAAAAAGTAAATTAATTTAATTGACATAAATAAAAAGAATAAATTTAAATTGATTTTTATTTTTAATTAATTTTACATCAATATAAAAAATAATAAATTATATAATAATGTAATATAATTTGCAAATGAAACAAACCTACATTTCAATGTAGATTTTAATTAATATATATTTTATTAATTTTATTTATTTTAAATTATAAAATTACATATTAAAAATTAAACAATTCAACCATTCTTGCTACCAAATATTTCAAATCAAAATCAAATAAACTCAAAAAAAAAAATTTCTTTTCATTTTTTATTGCAATAGAAAAGAATAATTTTTAAAAAATTCTATTTAAAAAAAATTTCAAACCAAATTCCTAAAATAAAAAAAATAAATAATTTGAGTGAAGAAAATGACTTTTTTTCTTCCATTCTTTTAAATTCCTAAAATATAAAAGCTAAATAATATGAGTAAAGAAAATGACTTGTTTTCTTCCATTCTTTTCAAGACTTTCTATATATGTCATATACATGTACTCTTGAAAATCTTCGGTTTCTTTCTATAACATTTCTATTTTTTTTTCCCTCTCCCCAAACAAAAGTTTTTTTTTAATTATGTTTTCCTTGTTGCATTTTGTATAAACAAGTAAAAGTCTATGAAAAAATCTTTATACAATAGTGAACCAAATATTTTAATTTTTATAATATTAAATTTAGTATTTTAATTATTATATTTTTTAAATTATAGTAAATAAAAAAATGATTAATGATATTAAAAAATCATTCGAATGTCGATGTAAAGTTGATATATCATGTGACGTAAAATTTTAAATTTTATACAAAAAAACTCAAACTTAACTTTAAACCCAAAATTATTTTTATACAAAATTTAAAATTCTATATCATATAATAAATTAATATTTTATTAATATTTAAATAATTTTTTTAATATTATTAATTATCTTTTTATTTATTATAATTTTAATATTAAATGGATTTAAAAATTAAATATAATAGTATAAGATTAAAATATTTTATTTATCCTAATACAAGAAATTGTAATAGATTTTTACCTTATGAATGCAACTCTCCATCTCTCCAAACGAAAGCGTGTTTTTTTTTTAAATTATATTTTCCTTGTTGCATTTTATATAAATGCAAATTTAACTGAATTTGCATATTTGGGTGTTAAAAAAACAATTTGAGATTTTTATTGAAAGAAAGGACAGAATTTAGAGGAGAAGGAAATATTATTTGAAGGAGGAAGGCAAATACAAGAGAACAAAGAGGATGAAATTAACCTCCTCTACTCTTATTCTGCCTCCTCTCAGATCTTAGTTTTTTTTTTTTTTTTTTTCTTAGAACTTGGGTTTCCTTTGATTGGTGGGTTTCTATATCCTTTTGCTGAATCTGGATTTGGGTTTTCGATCTTTTGCTTAAATTTGCAATAAACTTTTACAGCTATATCAGGTTTCTGATTGATCATCTATCTGGGTTTTGTTTTTGGCCTTTTCATTTCTAAATTCCAGGTGAAAGTTAAATTCTGGTTTGGTCGGTTGATTGATCGTCCAAGGATCTGTTTGTTTCTAATTTTGAATCAGAGAGAAAATTATCAATTCTGTATCGGATTACTCTTTTGTTATTAAAATAAAAGGTATTGAATTGTATCTGCATTATTGTGATTAGATTGCTATTGTCAATAAAAGACACAATTTTGATTCGATATTCTTAATTTGATTCACCAAGAAGTAATGTTTGGTATTCCTTTACAATTGGTCTATTGTTTAATGTTCTTGCAATGAAATTTTAATGTCTTGCATTTGATAAAGTAACGAAATTTGGCATTTGCGAAGTGTTTGGACTTTGTATTGATGGAACTAGTTTTTCTGGAATGTAGAAGAATATGTCTGAGAATGGTAAGCTATTTATTGGTGGGATATCGTGGGACACCAATGAGGAGCGTCTCAAGGAGTATTTCAGTAGTTTTGGTGAAGTGGTAGAAGCAGTGATCATGAAGGATCGGACCACAGGGCGTGCTCGTGGTTTTGGTTTCATTGTTTTCTCTGACCCAGCTGTTGCTGAGAAAGTCATCAAGGAGAAACACAATATTGATGGCAGGATGGTAAGTTGTTGATCTTTTAGCATAGCATTTTTAGATTAATGTTGTCCTATCTACTATTAGTTGATTTTAGCTTATTGAAGCAAGAGGTGAAATTCAATTCCTTATCACATCAGAGTTATGAACCATATATTGTAATTGCAGAAATTCATATAATTCTGGTTCTGTTTCCTACTAAATTTCAAAATTTCAAAATTAAGGCTAGAGTAATCATGCTTCCTGTTATTTATCTTTTTCTTTGCAATGATGTTTGTTATGTTTGTAATTCTCTTAAATTTACCCTAACAACTTATTCTGGGATGAAAGAGTTTGTGCTGTTTGGGATTTATTTTCATCATTTAGTTACTTATGTTCAGGTTGAGGCAAAAAAGGCAGTTCCTAGGGATGAACAGAACCTTACGACTAGAAGCACTAGTAGCATCCATGGTTCACCTGGTCCAGGCCATACAAGAAAGATTTTTGTAGGAGGTTTAGCATCTACAGTCACAGAGAGTGACTTTAAGAAGTATTTTGATCAATTTGGGAATATCACAGATGTTGTAGTGATGTATGATCACATTACCCAAAGGCCTAGGGGTTTCGGGTTCATCACTTATGATTCGGAAGAGGCAGTGGACGAAGTGTTGCTTAAAAATTTCCATGAACTGAACGGTAAAATGGTTGAGGTTAAACGAGCAGTTCCCAAAGAGTTATCGCCTGTTACTAGTTGTAGCCCACTCGGTGGATATAACTATGGTCTGAATAGGGTCAACAGCTTTCTTAATGTTTACACTCAGGGATACACTCCAAGCAGTGTTGGAGGCTATGGACTTAGGATGGATGGTAGATTCAGTCCAATTGCTGGTGGTCGAAGTGGGTTTCCTCCTTTCGGTTCTGGTTATGGAATGGGCATGAACTTTGAGCCAGGGTTGAGCCCAAGTTTTGGAAATAGTGCAAATTTTAGTAGTAATCTGAACTATGGACGGGGATTGAGTCCTTACTATATTGGTAATACAAATAGATTTGGTAGCCATATTGGGTTTGATGGAAGTAATGGAGGTAATACTTCCTTTTTCAGCTCAGTGTCTCGGAATATTTGGGGAAATGGGGGGCTTAACTATAACACAAATGCTGCTAATTCCAGTGCATATACAAGATCTGGAAGTGGGAGTATAGGAGGAAGTGCCATTGGAAACACTGGAATTAATTGGAGTTCTTCCACAATTTCCAGTCAAGGTGGAGGGAGTAATGTTTCTAGCAATGGTGTGAATTTCGGTTTTGGAAGTGGAGATAACAGGTTTGGCTTGGGAACAGCCGGGTATGGGAGAAACAGTGGGACCAATATGGTGCCAACATCATCATATGCGGCATCAAATGGTGGTTATGATGGAGACTTTGCAGACCTTTATGGTGGTGCTTCAGTTTATGGGGATGCCACTTGGCTATCATTAGCATCTGAGCGAGATGGTTCTGGTTCCTTTAGCAATGAACTTGGTAGTGCCACTTCTGATGTTCCGGGTAAAAGTTCTCCCAGTTATGTTGGTGGTTATAGCGTCAATAAGAGACAATCAGACAGAGGTAAGACTTCATACTTAGCATTCTCATACGATCTCTCTGCAAATGATATTCCGCTCGATGAAAGTTCTAATAAATGTTTTAAAGAATTTTTTTTTTATGTTCAGGGAAGTTTAGTAGCGCAGTCTTGTTTAAATGTCTAGAAGCATAACAAAAGAACCTTCAAACCTTTCATATGAGGATTCTGCTAGCTATCTTTCTTTGGGCTCGGTCTTAAATTTGGCAGCATTCCCCTTAGTAATATGTTTTAGGTGGTGTTATCCCACATACGTTAAGTATTAGGTGTCCTATGGTCTTATGTTAAAGTTGGGCCCTCCACTATTACCAATTGCTTAGGATTTATAGGTAGTAAGCTATAAATAGTTACTTAATCTTATAATTTTCTTAATAGTTCTTGTTGATGGATTGTCGAGATATTCAGTTTGAAATTAGATTCTCTCTTTCTACCCGTTCTTTTCTCTGCTTCTCTTTTCCCTCCTATTAGTATCTATTTCTTTATATATTTCTGTAGTTTTCCCCTTCACTTCAGTTTTCCTTTCCATCCTTCTAACTTGTGCCACATCATTCATCATATTTTCATCAGCTTAATGTTGTTCTTATTTTTTTTCTAATGTTCTAGCCTTAGCAATGCTTGAATTGCAATCAACCTTGATTTCTCTTCAGTCATTCTAAAAGCTTAATGCATAGTTCTAATTTGTACTCTTCAGTAGGCATACCAAGTTTGACCTCTGCTTGAGCATACTTATTAAGTATTTTCCAAGTGGAAGTTCCATGCTAGTTGCACTTGTTTATTTGATTTACAAAAACATGTGAGTTTTGTATTGATGCAAATATATGGTTTCAGATGCAACCCTAAAATCTTTGACATGGTGCGCAGCTGTTGTGCATTTGTCATTTTATGGTTTTAGACAGACATTCCATTGTTATCACATACCATGAACTGCAAACTAGTCAAGCACTTATTGAGAATATAGTTTTGCCTAACCATCTTGAAAGAAATATAATATTCTTGTCAGTCTGTATAGACAAACACGCATACTTGTGATTCGTTAACATTTTATTGCAAGAGTTCTAAGTTTTTGTCACTGTCATTTTTCATGGCACTACAAATCTTTAATATTACCTTAACATGATCTTCTTGGAACGTTACTTTTCTCCTCAAAACATATCCCATGTTTGTAAGTACTTCTTGGTTCATGCAGGTTTTATGATTATATCTCCTTGTTGTGATAGATACAAAGTCTAAGATCATATTTTATGGAGAGGATATAACTATCTTATATGGACATATTTCTTCTGCCCCCTCCTTCTATAGTTTAGTTTTTAGTCTTTTGATTTTTTATTTTTTGTTCCCTTTTTTGGGCTAGGCCGGTGAAGCTACTGCATTTCCTCTCTCTTCATCAGTTTTCCTCTTAAACTTCATTGGTCCTTTCATGTTAACTAGGTTTAGTGGTCCATTGCCCACTCTACAATGTTTCATTTAATTGTGGTGTTATCAGGTTTCAAAGCATAAAATGGATAAAACGCTTAGAGAAGAAGGATGCCAGAAATTGAATGACAAATACAAATGAGTTGAATTTGGGCCCTGCACATTTAGATCTAGAACTAGTGTGGTTTAGCATTGTATTTCTGATATGACATGGATAATGAACTTTCACTGTGTTTCTCTTGAAATTGACAGAGGGTTATCATTCTATTTCTTGACTTGTCACTGGTTTCTAGACTTTTCTTTTTGTAGATGTAAGACCAAATAATTTGCTTATGGGACTCTTTTGTTACTCCTTACTTTCTCTTTTTTATTGAATTTAAGGTCATGAAAACATGATGGGTACTACTAAGAGAGCTAAGTTTGTTAAATTTCATTGTCAAAAAGCATTAGTTTGCATCCAACCTTCGTAGGACAAGCACTTGATGCAAAAAAACCTACAATTTCTCTCTCTCTCTCTCTAGATATATATATATATATATATATACATGTGTATATATAACGTTTGCAAGGTGCTGTTGCTAATATATGTCTCAGCCTAGCACATAGATGTGCCTAGGTTGCAATACTGGCATGCGAGTTTTTCTTTGCAGAAGGTAGAAGGCGAATAAGATGGATGTCTTAACCAAGTGTCTTTTCCCTTTCTTCAAGTTGTATTTGCTTATATACCATAATTTTTAATTAATAAAGAAGGAGAAGACTTTTTTTTTTTTTTTCTAAATATAATTATTTTCCTTGAATAGAAAAAGTGTAACTTTGCCAATGAGCTTTGTTAGAAATAGAGTGCTCCTGTCAATTTTAGGATAAGGGCTTCCATAGAGTAAGAGTATCAATTGTTTCTATTTGTTTAAAAAGTATTAACCTTGGGCTAGACATTGGGTTTACAAGCAATTAGTGCTACATATTACTTACTAATAAAATATATATTATCATTTGTTCTTGGAAATCAGCACTTGTTTCATTTTAGGGGAATGCTTTTCCAATGCCTTGTGTATAAGGTCCCAGCACTTTGGAGGTGCACTATGTCCTTAAGAGAACTGTTGTCTGCATCATTGATGTAGAACAGCCCAAAGGCGCAAGGGAGCCGCTATATAAACATTAAACCAATTATTATTATCTCTTTATAATTCGGCCTATATGTGAATATAATGCATGACAACTTGCATCTGAACCTTAGCTTGCGTCATATTGTGGTGGATTGGATGGCTTTGGTTTAGCTTTCATTTCGCCATTGTGAAATTTATATAAACAGAAATTGCTCTAATACTATCTTTCGATTCACCAACTGGAAATTATTGTTATTTTCATAATTAATTTAAGTTTGAAATCTCTAATGCCACTTTAAATTGCTCTAATACTATCTTTTTCCTTTGAAAAAACCAAATGCTCTTTTATTTATTTATTTATTTATTTTTTACAAAACATGCTTTTTATGTACTCCCGGAAATATTTATAACTTCCAGTTTACTTGAGTTGGTTTCTTTATACTTACAAGTTTTGATTTTCTCTTGGCTCAGGAATTGCAACGTAGAAGACTGTTTTGGTAATCACAATACTGTAGGTGAAGATAACTTGTGAAGCAAGTCATCTGTGAACTCTGCACATTTCCATCGTTAATATGTTTCAGTTAAAAGAAAGTTGGTTATCCAAAGCTAACTGGAGTGCCTGTTTTTGGGAAAATATATTTTAGAGTTAGAGATCAAAAAGGGATTTTTGTGTTAAGGCTTGAGTTTTGAGTTACCTTTATAGGGTTCATTTTTTTGGTATTTGAGTGAGATGTAAAATCAGATTCCGGGATATAGTCAGAAACATATCATGCATTTCATGTGAGGCGGGTGATGCATAACGAATATAGACTATTTTTTTCTCCCTAGATTTTATGTTCTGTAACGGCTCCTGCAAAGTTGTGGGTTGTTGTCAGTCAGGCATGCTTTGCTTTGTTTTCCATATCTTCCATCATTTTGGTTTGTCTTTCAGACAGAATGTGTACCTGAGAGAGATTCTCTCGTTCATTTACTAGTGTGAGACATTAAAATGGTTACCCATCTAGGGTCCCTCTGAATAATTTACCACATACATGCTCATTCTTTTCTCCATTGAAACTGTTGTGCTAACAGGTTGAAACTTTCTTTCAGAAATTGAAATGGACAATTTGAATTGATTTTTTAACACTAAATATGCAAGCCATGCTCGTAATCAGTGCTGTTTCGATGGTTTATGCATATTGCAATCAGTTTTGTAAAAGCTTCACAATGTTTTTGTACATAACATTGCATTGCTTGAGCTTCTATATGGGCATATATCTACATGTTCTTATTTTTTATGTCAGCTGTTTTTTTTTTTTTTTGGATCTTCAATCTGTCATTTCAAGATGCTTAGACTTCTACATCTCAGGCTGGAATCATTGTTATTACTTTGAAAGCTTTATCATGTGGTTCATGCTTGCATTCCTTGTTTTAATCACTTTTGTCATTTTCACTTCCATTTGATTTGTTTTTCTTTCGCTATAAAAAGCATTGCAATTTGATGGTAAAAAGAAAGATTGTAAATATTGAAATTTGAATTTTAAATTGTTAAATATTACCTTTTAAGAAAAATTACGGTAATTTTTTTTTTTACCTCCTTGAAAATTGGTTTATCATTTTCTTTCAACACTTGAGTCCAAGCACCATTATATGCGTCTCCGCATTTCTCTTTTTAGGATTAATTCAGAAGCGCATTGTAAGAATTCGATACCATAACCACTTGGACGATCATATGGAAGGTGGTCACTGATCTTGCTGTCCGAGCATGTCACAACCTGATGCTTAAATTACTCCAAATTTTAACCGTCTCGAGAGTTTTCTTTTTTCTTTCCTTTTTGTTTAGTCTCAATCTATGTGTCTCCACAAAAGCCTGTCTGGATGCAAATCACCCAATGATATAGCATGATACAAGTTGTTCCCCTCGTGCATCCAACTATAAATGATGCTTACATTTTGAAAGGGACACCTTAAAGTGAGACCATTTGGCCTGCCGCATTCATTCACTATGTTTTTGCTTTATTTTATTCTTTGATGTTTCCGACTGAAATTGAAAGAGGCAAAGAGCTAAAAAAATAAATTAAAAAAAAAGATAATTTGATACTAAACCTAATTGATTTCTATTATTATTCTTAAGAAATGATATTAGATTCTGAAGCTACAAACTCATTTTTTATAAAAAGGAGCTAAAGTTGGGAGTTTGGAATATCTAATAGCCCAAAGGTACAAAGAAGGAAAAAAGAAACCCCCAAAAAGGGATCAAACATCATCTTTCTGACCTTTTTTATCACTTTAAAATAAGGTTTAGATCAATTAATTTGAACATGTTTTACAGGCTGTAAATTGTTAAAAATTCCAGCCCTAAAATGCTAAACACGAGGGAAACACAAAATGACAATGAAGGGGGAAAACTAATGGGGGAGGGGCATTGATTAGGCCGACAATCTTTTCCTTTGAAAGAGATTTGGCCATTGACTCTTGGAAAAAAAATTGCACAAAAAAACGTGGATACCGATATTAAAACACTACCCGGGAACATGTGGCCATCTGGACTTCTGGTTTTTTTTATTCTGAACTTTTGAATTGTTTTGGTGCTGCTGCTGACTAGACAATGACTGGTCTATTTGGTAGCATCCACCATTGATGTTTTCATCTTTCATGTCGTTTGATGCGTGGAGTTTTGCTAGCAATGTTAATGATTCATCGAATTTGCGACTGCAATGTTCTTATAAGACTACAAATTTGTGCGTGAATGAGGTATTTTGAACTATATCATATGTATATATATATATATATACACATATAATATAAAACCATTTTTAAGCCATCCTTAAGCCTTGTTGGTCACTGATGATGGGTTTTTCATCTTCGGTTTGGCCCATGGAAGCTGTCCTGTCACCCAAAACATAATCCATTGAGTAATGCCAATTTTAAACTTACTTGATTAATCCTCATATATTTGTATCAATGGACTCATAATTTACCTTCTGAGATAGCATCTACTGATTGGATCAGACCCATAGGAAAACTGGGCTAATTGGTAACTTTTGATTCGTTTGAACATTGTGTTCTCAAAATTCTTAATCTAATGTTTCTTGACAGGCTTTTCTTTTCTTCAAACAAATCGAGTAATACAGATGCAGAAGATCAAGAAATGATTGTTCCAAAATCATATTTGGAAACATTCTCATTGAAAAGCAAAATTTGCTTCTAATTTTACATAAAGCATAATAATAAAAAAAATTGTTGCTGTGAAGGATGGTATTAGCAAAACATATTTTATCATCAGGTATATTTGGCTATAAATACAACTGAAAAAAACCCTTAATTCAAAGCGGCATCCGAATGCTCTTTGGAACATTCGACTCTGTGACTGTTGATATCATAATAATATTAACCAAAAATGAGATGTTTATTTGTTTTTAACTATGGATCCCACTGTGGATTCCACTGTGGATTCCGCTGCCTTTATCTGATCCTGAAATCAGTCCTTCTCGCCTCATCTTTTCTTCTTTAGATTTTCTGCAGAATATCACCCAAGAGTTCACTTCCAAAGCTATGCAGGCACCGACAAGTGTCGACAGGCACAAACAATAGCCCAGCTTAGCAAAGGACCTGCTTTCTCCCATTACTTCAAAGCCTTGGAAAACATTCACAACCCCGAGAACCACACAAGAATACCCTACAAAATGGTGGTAAGATTTCCAATACTTCCTGAATTTATGTGTAGTCTTAGGCCTAAACAGCAGGGCAAGTGTTTGAAGAGCCCCCAAGCAAAATGCTGCAAATCCAAGCTTCCTATGGAGTCCATACGTCACTCCTGGTGACATCTCACCCAGCCTGATCCCAATTGCAAACCCCACAGTTCCAAGGAAAAATGCCGACAATTGGATCCCTGAATGAACGTAAAACCAAGTAGGTCCTAGCGCTTGCACGTAGCGCAAGTAGCGCGCAGTGGCGGCTCCCATTGGTAGTAATAACCCCCAGGAGACGGCGTTAAGGATTCCATGAACAAGTTTGAGCATATCGATGTTGTTGTGCTGTGTAGCTGCTGAACCAGACAAGACATCAAATGTAGTAATCGAGGAAAGGTCGTTGGAAGTTGTCGGATGGATGGTCGGGGAGTAACCTTGGACATAGAGTCCCCTGTTCCAAACATGGTGAATTTTGGTCTTGTTTGGTACAAGCTTTATCGTGGCATAAATTTGAACTGTGGCACCATTGTGTATGGTAGCCATTTTGCCACCATACAAGGTAGCTGATGAAGAAATCAAGTGGATATCAAGTGGGCGAGAGAGGAGTGGCGATTTTTGGAGCTTGACAGTTGGGTCTAGAATGTAAGGCAGTAGTACTAATTGGCCGGAATTCGGGTCTGGAAAGGCAACAAGGGCGCGGGTGCCGGTCATCTCCGGGGATGTAGGATTGATTCCCCACCCTACCCAACCGGAAGGCGAAATGAAAGTGCCAAAGAAGCAAAGGTCTAATGTGGCATTATGGGGATGGAATGTCCAAGCAATTGAGGCTTGTTGGGTGGGAAGTGTGATGCACTTCTGGAAAGTCTTGGAGGCGGTGGTGGTGCTACAATGAGCTGAAGATGCAGTGTTTAGATGGGAATTGAAAACGAAAAGAAGCAAGAGGAGGATCATGGCTGTGGAAGAAGAATATGGATGAGAAGGGCCTGAATGTTGTTGGGGAAGCTTTTCTTTAACATTTATGAGACCGGCATCTGGTGCCAAGTTTTTGCTGGGGCAATGAAAGCGATCTGTCATGATGGTTATTGAACAAATTATGAGAACGTTGTGAAAGTGCTTAGCTTTGAAGTTAAGACTTCTATTAAATTTTGGGTTTGGTAGATCTCTAAGAAGGGGTTTATATATGATCGTTTCTAATTTAAAAAAATTCCATGAATTCTATAGTAAAATTTATTGATAATTTGTCGTCTTTTATTTATGTTTTATTTGTATCTATGATATAAAAAGTTACATTAATCATCCATGATCGTTATTAATGTTTCATTGGCACTTATTAACTTCAAAATTTATACTTGTCATGTTCGACTTTTAATTAGTATTTCATTTTTATCCATAACATTTAAAAATTTAATATACCAATATTTACAATCTTTCAAAAAATTTTATCATTTATATTTTTATTAGTTAAAGTTAAAAATTTTATAGAATATTCAAATAAACTTTAATTGCCAAGGTCACGTGATACGACACACATGTTAAGGTCTAAAAAAGTTAATATCATTTTTGTTAGTTATTTGTATTTGAAAAATAACACATTTATTTTGTTTGAATACAATTTATTTTTATGTGAAAAAGAAAAAAATATATATTAATAATTTGAAAAAAAATCGAAAAACTGAATGCGTAAATTAATTTTATAGGCATTAAATCTTATAACTTTTAAAAAATTTTCAAAAAATATTTTTTGAAAGACGAAAGTTATTTTTATGGCATATATAATCTATATATAAGTAAATTTTCGAAATAAAATTTATTTTTATTTGAAAAAACGAAGAGATCTAAGAGAAAAATAAAAAACAAACATGTTTCCTTTTAAGAAGTTGAAAAAATTGATTGCAAGTATTGTTCTTGAAAAAATTAGCAATTAAATTTGAATCAATTCTTCAAAAAATATTTTATTTTAGAAAAATTAAGTGTATTATATATAAAGTATATGGATGTTATATAATTTAAAAAACAAAAGTATTAAAAATAATTAAAACATATAAAGCTGATAAAAATTAGTATATGAACTCTATCATATGACAAAATGGATAATTTGTTAATTTTTTTACTTTTGACTAAAAAATTAATGACTAATAAAATTTTTTAAAGGTTATTAATGATAAATATATGTTTTAAAGATTATGGATAGTAAATATAATTTTTAAAAGTTAAGGATGAATAAAAAATAATTTTCAAAAGTATTGGATTAAAATAAAATTCTGGTAAAGTTAAGGATAATAAGTACAACTTTTAAAGTTTATGATAAAATTGAAACTTTGCTAAAAGTTTGTAAATTACAGGTAAATTTTATTCTAGATTCTACCTTATTATTAAAGTAATATTATTATACATTGGTTAAATGTTATATTATCTTCGATTTTACGTTTAAATTGAATTTTTTATATTGTCGATTGGTTTTAGTTTAAATTTGCAATGTGATATTAAAATTCAAATTATGTTACGTTGTTTTTGTATGTAACTCATGCCATCGCTTGATATTACTTTCAAGTTTGTCACATGATAAACTCTTTTTTCTCTACTTACCCATGAGCAAACTTG
The DNA here is from genome assembly GCA_038382065.1 of Adansonia grandidieri. NCBI lineage: Eukaryota > Viridiplantae > Streptophyta > Magnoliopsida > Malvales > Malvaceae > Adansonia > Adansonia grandidieri. Next base: position 2,420,290 of record JBBYHK010000021.1, read on the forward strand.
TTAAAATAGTGTTATCCCAGTCGATTAAATCTTGAATTGCTTATAATTTTATATTCAACTTGAATCTTTCTTCGTATTACTAATTAATTTTAAATTAAATGTTTAACACTTATAATTTAATCCATTAAAACATTTCGTTTTTGGAAAAAATAATGTTTGGATTCATTCTTTTCATTTCTCAATTTATATCAATTGTTTTTGTTAGGGCCTTATCTTGAAATCCTTACTTCGAGAATTTGAAACAATGATCATTTAATTATCATACATTATTCTTCCAATGCTAAGATATGTTGGGTTGAAAATGGCCAGGGTTGTGCTCTTCTTGGCTTTGAAGCTAAGCTATATAAATTAAAATGTGAGATTCTTTTTGACTGAATTGTTATAACTTTTATTAGAAATAGGTTTTTATTAGATCTACTCATGAGTCGATTGAATTACAGCTTAAAAAAATTTAAAATCTAAGTTTAAGTTTGAATTTGGTCTAACTTAGCTTGATGGATTGAATTATTATGCAAAATATAATAAAATATTAAAAAATTATTTTTAATTAATATTTATATATTTTTATAATTAAATTTAAATAAAAATATTATTTTAATTGATAAACTATAGTTTAAATTAAATTAAATTAATCCAAAATAAAAATAATTAAATTTAAATTTAACTCAAATTAAATTAAATAAATTATCCAATCTTTAAACATACCTACTTTTCTGCTTTACAAATCTTTCAAGCATCTTTTCATCCTTGCTGATAGCAAATTTCTTAATGATTGCTATAAGTAATCTATAGCAATGTTTGTTAGTGACAACAGTGAGTCCACCAAAAAGCTCATATATTGCAGCTTCAGTGGATACCCCACTCATGTTTAATTTGGAAGGAACGATCATCATTAGCAATTGGGAACCTCTTTTTAATTCTAAAAGAATTTCTGAAAGGTTTGGTCCGGCATCCGCAATTGTTTTCCTTGTATTTTAGTTATAATTTTTTTTATAAAGAAATAAAATAAGTTCGATTGAACTATTTCAATATAATATTTAATATATTAAACTGGTTAAATTGATTTAAACTGCTAAAATTTGAATTAAATAAAAGAATTGATTTAATTTTATCTTTTAAATAAATAATGAGATTTGAATATTTAATTTTTTAATTTTATATTAAAAGTTATATATTAAATTAAATAAATATTTTATTAATTATATTTATTATTTAGTTAATAATATAAAATTCTTTAATATATATATATATATATATTAATTCTAGCAATTCAATTGACGTGATTATAAGCAATTTATAATCCGAGATGTCAACTAATTTGAGTTTCAATTCAATTTTTCCTTTACTTTCCATTTCACAACTTCTTCCATTCATTTTCCCCACTTTTTGGTGCCTCTTTATTGCACTCACGCCAATAAAGATGATCCCCGACTCGGGTAGTGGTACCTTTGTCGTGGACCTCACTTCTTATGTGCAAAATTAAAAAGGAAGTAACTTTTATATTTATAATTTATTTATTTATTTATTTATTTATTTATTTTTATCGTATTACAATTATATTTAAAATATATTATTATTTAATTATGTTTTACTTTTTTAATTTTTTTAACTCGTACTTTTTTTATATTTAATTCGATTAAAGTATTTAAAAAATTCACGTATCATTTCATTTAATGTAAATTGATCTTTATATTAAAAATTTAGATAAATTCTTATTATTTTACAGTTAAAGTAGAAAAAATAAAATCAATAATAAAAAAAACTTTTATTATGAAAAAATTCACTTGACATTTCACTTTTGGTAAAAATTTTCAATGTAATTTTTAAGTATTGTTTTAAGAATTGTTATATTCACCTGTCATTATATCCGAGGCATTGATGGCAATTATCATTGCTGACAAATTGGCAGGTGTAACACGTTAATCTTTACTTATATGATCTAGAGGTGTTAACTGCTTAACTGGGTGGTTTTGATTTTTTTTTTTTTTATAAATTACTTATCAAGGTTTTATTGAGTTTATAAATTCGTTTTATTATTTAAAAATTATTAAAATATTATTTTATATTAATATTTATATATTTTATAATAAAATTTAAATAAAATATTTTATATTGAACGTACATTGATTTAAATTGAATTAAATAAATTTGAATCATCAAATATTATATCTAGGCCCAATCTTTAAACAGTATATTTCAAAAGAAAAAGTTAACTGGCAATTTGGATTTTCCTTTCTTGCTGTTATGCTTACTGGTTCACTTGTGTATTAATGATTTTTGAACTCACTTACACATACATCATACGAATACGACCAACCTTGGTTTGTTCTTGTTCTGATAAATTTCCCTTTAGTTTGTTTTCGGTGTCTTTATGATATTTGTCAATGGCCTCCACTCCCATAGATTCACGCGAGGCATTCGTTGTGAAGGAATAATGTCCAAGCTCTTGCATGAAGGATTAGTGGCTAAGGACTTCATTTTAATTGAAGCAGCAAATCAACGGTTATTTAAATAGCGGCCGTGTTACTGTTATTATTTTATAGTTTTAACCATTTTATTGTTGATATACACTGTTAATATTTATTATAATTCACTGTAAAATATTAATTACGTTTATGATCACAAAAACGCAAGATTATAATTTAGATCAATCTAAATTGATGACTTTACCGTTTAGTCTTCATCATCTGGCCTCGGTCCAATATAGGAAAAAGAAGGAAACAACTAATTGGCTGGTAAAAAAACTGTATTTGGATGATACTAACTCCTTTCACCTCAGAGTTGATGTTCAACTTAAAAATTTTATTGCCTGCTCACTGGCTTAACCATGGCAAATATTGGGGAGGCCACTTTTTAAGTTCGGTGTGGGGACTGATTTGCTATTTTCCTTCATGTTTTTGATACAGGATCTAGTTCATTTTCGAGAGTATTTAGAGTTATATTTTTGGAAGCCAAAATATTGGCAAATCGAGCAGCAATTAGTATAATAGCAAGTTGTAGAAACTAGAATTGCATGTGAATCGCAATTGCTTGAATCTAATAGTTTTTTTTTTTTTTTTTTAGTACAGCAGGAATAAAAGGAAAAAAGCTAGCTAAAACATCAAAAGAACAACTGCCTGAATCTAATAGTTTGGAACAGTAAGTTGAATGCTGAGTTTTCAGGAAGAACCATGTGAAAGTTTTGATATTGATGGTGCTGACTGAAAATGGCAGAAACTAGCAACTGCAATCAACAACTGATTTAAAACCCTGCGGTTGGGAATAAACTAAACTGAATCATATTTCTGGACAGGCATTCTGGGTTCTTCCAAATTGGTCCCTAAGTTGACAGGAAATCGATCAGCCCCAGTGATAAAACATTCTGACCTGACAGTGGATGAACCTGAGGAATATTGTTTGAAATTGAACTGCAAGCTTGCCAGACATGATTAAAAGCTGTTTGATCACTTAATGGCCCCAGGACAGAAAAGATAATCATCTAATTGTTAACATATTCTGCTGAGATATCTGAAACTGGAATGCTGAGTTCACCAGCCCGCATCGAAGGGTGGTAACTTATTATCGATGTTGGGTAAGCAATCATGCTACCTTTAGAATCGTTAAAAGCAACTAGAGCTTGATCTGTTGTGCCTAATAATCAACGAATAACAAAAACACAGAGAAAAGAAAAGATAAAATCAATACAAAAATTTAACGAGGTTCGACAATGTGACTACGTCCTCAAGAGCGGCGGCTATTGTTTTATTTATTACTTAATTTAAGATTACATCAATCTTATATTTATACTAACCTTATCCAGTATAATTTTATAAAATTATTCAGATACCATACCGCGGAGGCCCTAACCTATATATCCATAGACCCTATAAAAAATAAATACCATCACCATGCTCCAATATCTATCCACTTACTTCTATATATAAAATTATATGAGCCATATACAACAATACCAATCATGCCACTTCCCATTGGGTTTATTGCCCACGCAATCCATCCCTTGGAAATCTGGGAAGCTCTGTAGACAAGCCGAACCTTTCTAGTGGGTCGGCTGTAGTTCCAGTATAATGATGCTCCAAGAACTGGGAGGTCAGTACAGGAATCAAAGACTTGGTTAGCTGGAAATGTGTAGTTTGAGCAAGTTTGAGCTGAGGACATGAAAACCAGATATGCAAGAGTGAAGAGCAGCAAGATCATCCTAGTGATTACAGCCATGAGATAAGTTGCATATGAGGGGTTGGTGATTATGAAAATTGGGGGCACCTTACTGTTGAGCTCATATATATACACTGTGGTATAGACCTATTCAAAGGTCAAGCATGAGTTTTAATTTGAACGATTCTGATCGGTTTAATTTGGATCGAATAATAGTTCATATATGAAAGATAATTTTTATTTAAATTTAATTATAAAAATATATGAATATTAATATAAAAATAATATCATAATATTTTTGAATAGTAATTTGAGTCATTGAACCTAGCCAAATTTGTCTAAGAGATTTAGAAAGTTTTTGAACCATAACCTAACCTATGAGCATATCTAAGTTTCAGGTTCGGCATCATTCTTCGTTATAAACCTAATAGATCAATGTTTTTACTAATTCCAAATGGAGTCCTAATCTAAGAAAGCAAACGTTCTTTGGATGAACCAACTAGAAATAAGCAGAATATACTTGAAGATGGCTTAAACTATATTATCGCAAAATTGAAGGAAGCATCAAAGTTTTTAGAATATAAAAACAAAAACATTAATTTGTTTTTTATTTAAACATTCAGCTAAGTTATGAAGCTGGTTCATGATCCAAAAGAAGCTGGCTTGGGATCTTTGTTTTTAGAAAATAGTTGTAAAAAAAAACCGCAAAAGTAAATTAATTGTTATTATTTAGAGAAAAAAAAAAAGAAAGAATATCCATTTCTAGGTGAAGAACAGTGCATGTCTCTTGTTCATCCAAGCTTAGTTCTTTATTAAAGCAATCCTCTGGGACTAAATTATTCCCTAATGCATAGGACTAGGAGGAGGAATCGATGCTAAAAAAAAATGGATCGGTGAGTCAGACTGGTTGTATCAGGAATCGATAGTTTATTCGTTCCTGTAGATAAAGCTGGGCATTTGAAGGTCACATTCGAGAAATTGTGGGTTTCGGAAACCGTTGCATGCGGCTGGAAAAGAGATGCAGGAGGAGAACGGATGATCTCATTTTTGAAACTTTAGAATGTCCATTCGCTTTTCGAGACTTTTAAGTGTGGGGGACGTTTGGCTTTGCTTTGAAATTAATATATACATACTTACATGCGTTTCCTACGTCCTATAGGTGATTGACTACTGATGCATTTGAAAATTATGGCCATTTCAATCACTGTTATACCGTGGGAAAATGCCAATTTGCACCCACTTTCATAATTCAATAATGTAAATATATATATATATATATGAGTTTGTCTTTATTCACTTGTAATAAAATTTTTTAATTTTATAAATAAAATTAAGAGGTTGCTTCGTAAATAATTACATCAACCTCAAGTGTAAAAGATTTCGCTTCAATTTTCTTTTTTAAAATCGAGTGGGGCTTACGGGTTTGATGTGCCACTTGACATGTAAATAAGTTTAATATTGAGTAAAATTATGTGTATTATGTTGTTACACAAATAGTTTTTTTTTTCAAACTATAACAAGTAGAGAAGAGAAAAAAAATGCTGATCTTATTGGACATTAAAAGAAAATGTGTTCGAGAAAGTTTAATAACTTCAGTTTTATTCCACTATAAATTAATACTAGAAAAATCTGTATAGAAGGGTACGCAGAAAAATTCAATTCCGCCTTCAAAATTCTGAAGAACCAAAACTAAACCGTTTGATTTAGAACGATTAAATAATTAAAATAATTATTAAAAAAAAAAAAAAGCCGAACTCATGCCTTGTATTTACCCAACTTTCTCGGTTTTTGGAAATTACCATTTCTTTACGATGTTTTCGAATTAAATAAATTTTATAACGACAAAAATGGGAAAACCTTAAGCTTTTAGCATAATATAGGGGGCAATTGAAATAATTCAAAGATTAATTTAGTCTTCGGGCTAACGTTACTTACATTTTTTTTATTTTTTTAAACACTACGTTCAATACTTATTTAAATATGATTATTTAAATATATAAAAAATTAAATATATTTTTATTGAATATTTATTTTTATATTTGAATAATAAAACATAATATTTAATTGATCATTAGCCGATTAATTAAATTTTTAATTATATAATGTATTGATGGAGCGCTAAATTCTTAAACTTTGATTATCAAAATCAAATTCTAATATCCTCAAACATTAAAAAAAAAAAAAATTACATAACCATCAACTACCAATTGTGGAAAACTATTTTGAAGGTCCAAGACGCAACTTTCACTTGCCCAATTTATGGGACTCTTTTATTTTCAAAACAGAAGCATTGCTTTAAGAATCAGGAGCCGAAGTCTGTAAGACTGACAGTGACTGCTAGTTAGCGACACGGAGCTAGAAGCGGTGCATGGCACAGGGTGGCAGCCTGCAACAGGGACCCCAAAAGATCATGGGCTAGTGGCTACGACTAGCGACTGTCATATTCCATGTTCTAGAACTTCAGGTCCTTGGCGTTTGATAGGCTTTTCAATTGTGGACACTTATTCTGACAATGAAAAAGAAAAACTTTATAAATAAAATTTATAAATAATCGATATTTTATTTATTTATTATTTATTATTTTAAATATATTTTATTAAATATGTATCACAATCCTGATTTTTATAATTATGGCTATTGGTTAAGAGTTGCAGATTACGCAAGGCCTGCCTCATGCTTGCCTATGCCAATATTTGGGTGCAAAACTTCACCTTTTTTACCTTACTATTAAGAGCTTAAATAAGTGTCAAAGCTTGAGGGCGTCAATTATGTACATTTTACCAGTGGGAGATATTACTCAGGGATTAGTGGATTATAATGGTATTATCAAGGAAATATCTTATAAAAAAATAATTAATATATTTTTAATTCAGTAAACATTATTAATTAAATGTAATTTTTTAAAAATAATAATAAAATAACTTTTAACTGGTGTTTATTAACATTGGTTATTTAATTAATATATTCTTTTTGCTTTGTTTATTGGTAGATTAATATGTTCTACGTAAATTCTAGTCAATTAATTACTGAGACGAGATTAAAACTAATAATAAAATTATTTATAAATTTAAAAAAATAAAAAATTATTTGACACGCTGTTAATAAAATTTAAAAATTTCAACAACATGTTGAGTTGGATAATATATTTGTGTACGATATTGTAAAAAAATATTAAAAATAATAAACAAAAAACACTTGTCAATTTATTAGAAAGGTTAAAAATTAAATAAAAAAGACGAATTAAAAACAAAAAATACAAGTGATAATAAGATTAAAATAGTCATTTTATTTAATTTAGAGAGACAATCTAATTTTGAAATCCACTTTTTTCTTTTCATTGTGAAATTTTGTAGGTGTTTTGACAAAAAAATTGTATGTATAATTGTTTTATATATTTCTTTCTTTTACGTTTAAGATAACTGTAAACTTTTTTTATATAATTTTTTTTTCCTAAATAAGCAAATTTCATTTCATCCACACCAATGATGTGCAAAAGGTTGGTCTCTAATTAATTAACTTGAGCTACAAGCAAAATATGGTGTCCAATAATTCTAGATTCACAAGTAAATTAGAGGACCAGACTCTTTCAAAGCATTGTAATAACAATTTGGCTAAAATAACAGAAAAAAAATCATCAACTTTTATCTCTTTATTTAAATAAGTTAAAATATTTTTATTGCCCACAAATAAATCTTAACATTTAATTATATTCAAATAAATTTTTAATTTTTAATTTTTAATTCATATTTAAAACAAAGATTTATTTAATTATAAATAAAAAATAATAAACCAAGCCTTAATCTTTAATTCATATTTAGATAAGCTTTTTAAATATTTGAAATAAAAGTGCAGTTAATTATAAATAAAATATAATAATTTATCTGAAGGTAATAAAGATATAAAATCTCGCAAAAGAAAATTGGAATAATTGATAAATTTTTTTTAGTATTTCAGCCTAAGACTTTATATGGTCTTGCCACTTGTCACTTAATTTTACTTTGTCTTATTATATTTTAGATGAACGCCAAAAGACGTAAGTGCGTGCTTAATTGATGTACAAAAATATATTAATATTTTTAATGATAACTAAATTATAATTTAAATTTAAATTTCAATATTTGATTTAATAATTAATATTTTTTTATTTAATGAGCAAGTAGTTGGATCTCATTCCTAAATCAAATAATAAAGTCTTGAACTCGTGGTATTCTCATTTTTTTTTTCATTGCCTTCCAATAGATCAAGTTATTAAAAAAAAAAGAATTTTTAAATTCTTAATTTTATAATAAAATTATATTATTAAATTAAATATATATTATCAATTATTAACTATATCTAATAGTTTTTTAGTATTAAAATTAATTTTTAAATATTTAAAAAATTATCAAACGTACGACTTGATTGATTAGATTGACAGTTCAACTGATTTATTATTGGGGTCGATTTTTTAAAACATGATTACTATTTACAATTTTACAAATAATTATATAAATATAATATGCATAAAATATTTAACATAAATATATATTTTAAATTTTATATAAAAATTATTAATTTATTAAAATTTATAAAAATATATAATATTTTAAATATAATTATAATAAAATAAAATATATCAATATAATTTAAATACGTTGTCTCGGTATCAAACGGCCAATTTACAATTGATGACGTCGAAACGACATTGGCCGATGAAGAAAACGACAGGTAGACGAAGGGCTAAGAATGCCTAACCCGACACGGCATCTGGACCCCACATACTTCTTTGATCTTACTCAATGTTTTGGTCAAACTAATATCTGATTTCTATTGTTCCATTCCTACTTCGCAAAAGACGATTCCACCTTTGACATAATAATGCCAAATCATATCAACAAAAAAAATATATAATAAAAGCTTAAATAGACAATGCCAAATTTAGCCGGCGACATAGACTTCTTCGGCTTTTCCTAACTCTTTATTTATTATTTTTTTTCCGACTTTCTTTCTTGCATTTTCCCTTGAAACAAACAAACAAACAAAACAATGCTGCTTCTTCGTTTTAAATCATTTATATTGAAATCTATAGCCGATTTTTACTTTACACGCAAATAGAATAACTTACGGATCTCATCTGTTTATCACGTTTTTGAGTTCTTCAATTTCGCCATGGTAATTAACTTAGTCAATGATGCTAAGTTTTTCTGAATTTGTTTCTTGACTTGGCAAAAAAGAAAAAAAAATCTAAAATTGCTGAGGAATATAATTTGTCATCACTTGATTTTCTTTGCATTGTTTTGTTGATGAGAAGTATTGGTATCGTAAATTGTTAAGCATCTAATCTACAATTAATTGATAGCATATAAATAAATCAACCTTAAATATAAAATTACAGATAATTTAAAATTTAACTGATGTTAATTAATAAAACTTTAACAGACTATGTAAACAGGACTGTTACATGAATCACATGTAGGCAAGATTACCTGTTTGAGGTATATAATAGGAAGAACACAGAACAGAATCTGGATTCGCATTTGTGTTAAATGTTTAACCTAAAATGAATTGAATAAAAATGGAGGAATTTAATTTAAATATAACCCCACACACAAATCAAAATTTAATAAAAATGAAATAAAACCACTTCAATAAATTTAAGATAAATAATAATTAAAAATAGATTAAGAACCAAGCAAGATGTCAATTTAGTTGGTAAAGAAAAATAATTTTTTTTTTATCTTCATTAATCAGTTGGGTATTTTCAAGAGAGATTTCAAAGATAAAGATTTGAATGTACTAAACTCAAGACAAAGTCTAAATCTGCCCCTATCTGGAAAAAAAAAAAAGTTAAGTTTCTTTCTCATTATAAGACAATGTTAATAAGTCAATAATGGCTATACATACTTGAAAATTTTACCTTAATGGTTAGAGGTTGAAATTCTAACTTCACTTGGAGTTTGCTTCTTCAAACGAAAGGGCCAGATTTATTGAATATAAGATATTGACGAACCTAAACCTTGTTAGCTCAGTTGGTTCATCTACCTAATAGATATGATTCGTATAGAGTTCAAATATCAATATGCACATATTTTTTTCTTTTTTTGATAATAGAAGAAGTGAAAGAGATACTTGAAATTGAAATCAAATTTATATGTCAACTCTAAATCACTTTTAACTACTAGGCTAAGAAGTTGTTATCATATATATCTCTTCTTTTATCTTAGGTTACGACTTATTTTATATCTATATATGTATAAAAGATTGTTGCATTTAATTTAATATGTATTCAGAACTAAACAAAGAGTTTATATATGTAACTATATTTTGCTACATTAAAGTTCGGAAGGAATACTCCTTTTGCATTATTTTGGAACTTATAAATCATCGACCAAATAGAATACTGCAACAGCCCATCAAGAATCTAATCTAAACCTTATAAATGAAATACCTTATTCTTACTGACTTAATCAATCTCAACCGCTCAATAAGTTTTTTACATATCAAACAAACAATTTTATAGAATTTAAATCTCTCAAATTTTATTAATTCCTAAATTAACTCATTGATGAAATGTTTAGATAAATCTCGTACTCTAATATTATAACCAAAATAATAACAAAAAAAAAAAATCAAGTTCTTAAGATAAGCAAATCGATGATCGAAGTAAGTATATCTATATTTTTATTGAAATTCTGATCGAGTTCGAATTATTCTTTAATGAAATAAATAAAGAGAATTATACAAAATCAACTCACCATCCTAAATGTAATTAATTAAGTACCATTAGTGATCAAACATTAAATCAACTTGTAATTAAGCCTTGATAAATGAGGAATTTTGACTTCGAAAAACTATTCATATTCATGGCAGATTTTTTTTTCCCAATTAAGCATCATTACAAAATTCCTCATCGATAGACGCAATGCTAATTATAATTTAGATATTAGAATTTTAATGATCAAATTGTTAACATTATTAGTGGTTTATTACCCCACACTAAATAACGTTAAAAAATTTTATTGTTAATATATAACTTTATATACTATCAATAAATCATATGATATTACTTCATTAATAAGCAAACAAAAAAATTTTAAATTTTAAAAAATAAAGATAAATAATTTTACTTATTAATAGTTATTTTATATGATTCAATAACAATTTATAAATATATATACTTACAATGCATTAAATATAAATCTCAAGTATTTTAAGTTATATATTAAAAGGTAGTCAGTCGTATCTCGTTTTATACATTTTTTTTTTCCTCACATGATTAAACCTAAAACTTCTAGCTATCAAGACGAAGTTAGCCAATTTCTTTTGGAAGCCCAGAAAACTTGAATTTTTTTAAAAAATTAATATGTCGAACTTAATCAATAATCAAAAATAAATATATAATATATTTATTTGATGAGTTATTAAAAGATAAACATAAAATACATTAAAAAATTAAAAATTTTTTGAGCCAAAATTAATAATTTTATTTATCTATAAATTTTAATATATAAAACTAAATTATAGAAAAAAAAAACTAAATAAATATTTGAAACCAATTTAATTATATTTACTATATAAACACATATAATCCATATATTAAAGGATCTCTAAAATTATGGAGAACTATACAAGGAGCCGCCCCTACTAGCTACTTTTAAAAATGAATAAAATTATGATAAAATAGAAATTTTAAAACCCCCATAATTGCAAATTTTTTTGGGTACCCATACCAGCTAATAATTAATTTCATTGTTTTATTCTTTTTTAGAATTTACTTGGGTCGGTGTTGCGTTGAAAGCTTAAGCAGCCTTTCAAGTTTATTGGTAGTAGACTTAATTGTTTACAACTGCCTCCTTTTTCTTGTAAATAAACAAATATTCTTGGAAACTTCGTATTAGATCAAATGTGAATATAGATTTAGGAGCATTTAGGATTGAGTTTGATAACCAAATTTCGACGTACTACATATTCTAAAGATATATATATTTTCAATGTCAATAGCAATACTAAATTAAGATTTAAAGAAAGTAGTTGGAGATAAGACATTATATTTCATTTCAAAAACCAATAAATATGCTAATGCTTTATGTTAGGTGAAAACTACTACTGCCAATTGGGCAAGACTTTCTTCCTTGCTTCCTTACTAATTTAAAAAATCATCACTATTAGCAAAATATTTTATAAACCAAAATCAAGACCAAGTATCATTATAGTTTCATATTAAAATGTGTAAATATTGCATGCAGAATTAGTCAACAAATACAAGCTCTTTTACACGGTCTTAGTTTTTAAGACTCACCTCCTGACTTCTTCCCACTTTGTTACAAATAGAATTCTATATAAATCCAAGTTGTTGGGGTCCCAAATGACTTGAAGAGACAGCAAATTGCCTTGGGAAACAATTTTTCAGTATCTTTTCTTTTGGGACAAAGATCCTGGGAGGTTGTGTTTTTTTCCTCAAGGTTGGCAATTCAGATTAAACATGGAGATCAAAGCCTGGAAAATTGTATTGTTTTCATGTCTGGTCGTTTCTTTCTTGTCTTCATCTTCTGCCCAAACCTGTCTTACCCAAACTTTTTCCGACAACAAGCAATATAACAACTGCAGCGATCTTCCAGCCTTGAACAGTTACCTCCATTGGACATATGATGAAGGGGCGGGGACCGTCGAGATTGCTTTTAGACACACAGGCACCACCTCAACGAGGTGGTCAGCGTGGGCTCTTAATCCTCAAGGACCAAGAATGATAGGCTCCCAGGCTTTGATTGCCTTCGTCAATTCCCGTGGCGTCGCTCAAGCATTCACGACATCGATTGATAGCTTGACACCTTCCCTGCAACCGACTGCTTTGAGCTTCCAGGTTCCGAGCCTTTCAGCAACCTTTGAGAATAATGAAATGACGATATTTGCTGTTCTCAGAATCTCCGGAAACTTGTTATCTACCAGCCAGGTTTGGCAGGAAGGTCCTGTGACTAACGGCCAACCAGGACCTCATTCTACTACAGGAGCCAACGTTCAATCCACTGTAAGTATCAATTTCCTGACAGGACAATCTGGAGCAAGTGGATCAGCTGGTTCTAGAACAAGAAGAAGAAATGTAAGTGACTCGAATACTCTTGGGTTAATTTACTTAGCAGCTTCTTTTCTTGAGCGCGTCATTATAATTTGCTTTTATTATTATTATCATCATCATCATCATCATCATCATCTTAATGTTACAAAGTTTCGTTGGATGGATTTACTCCTTCAATTACCATTCATAAGTAGATTTTTCGTTTTAATTAAATGATTGATAAACCATTTGTTCTAAAATGGATTTTATAGTGTAATTTTCGAGTTTTACTTGTTTACAAGAATTCAAGTTTCAGTTTTTTTAAGCCTTTCAGGGATTGAATCCGGTTTTCTTGGAAACCTTATTGATGGATTTGAGTTCTTTTATCAAAGTTGATTTAAATTTGAACTAGTCAAATTTTCTCAATTTTGACAATACAGTTAGAACTGCCAAAAAAAATGATACAATTCCGAATTTTTAAAGGTGGGGTTGCTTGTATTTTCCAGGTTCATGGAGTACTGAACGCCGTCAGCTGGGGAATCTTGATGCCGTTGGGAGCCATAATGGCTAGGTACATGAGGGTGTTCAAATCTGCAGACCCAGCATGGTTTTATCTCCATGTTGCTTGCCAATCGTCGGCCTATGTAGTCGGTGTCGCAGGGTGGGCAACGGGAATTAAGCTCGGTAGCGATTCTCCTGGAATCACACAGAATCCCCATAGGAACATTGGCATTACCCTCTTCTGCCTCGGAACTCTTCAGGTAATTTCTTCTCCCTTTGACACAAATTCGTAAAAGATATAATTTTTTTGATTTTTTAAATATATGAAAAAAAACGTAAAAAAAAATTAGATATGATCCTATCATTAAAATACACGTGACAAGAAGTTGCTATCAGGATTAAGTAAACTTTGAACCTGTACAACATGTCCACTAACCCATAAAAAGTTCCTTTTCTTCAGTTTGCCGCCATGGTATATACTTTCATGGCGTTTGTAAATAGTTGGCTTCAAGATTACTCCACTTGAAATTTTTTATTAATGCTTGAGCGACGGTACTTTCTTACAAAGGATATTTTGACTGAAATATTATATTGACAGGTGTTTGCTTTGCTTCTGAGGCCAAACAAGGATCATAAATACAGATTTTATTGGAACATCTACCACCATTCCATCGGTTACACAGTCATCATCCTCAGCATCATCAACATTTTCGAAGGTTTCGACATCCTCAAACCTGACGACAAATGGGAGAGAATTTACATCGGAATTCTCATATTTTTGGGAATCGTGGCGACATTGTTGGAAGCGTTCACTTGGTACGTTGTTATCAGGAGGAGGAAGACAGGGTCTTCTGATAAGCACCCTCACGCCATGAATGGCGGAGGAGTAGCCAATGGAGCGAATGGATATAATGGTGCCGGCAGGGCATAGGGCGTATAAAATTTTTGGTCGGATTACACCATCAGCTTGGGATGTCTTGGATGACCCCCCCCCATTTGTTATTACACCTTATTTTTATTGTTTTTATTTTTATTTTTTATTGTGTCGTAGTTACGGTCTGATCTCTGAGTTATAAACTGTAGTTTTCATGTGTATAGATGAACTTTTTTCATTAAATTACATTATGATATTTTTATTTATTTATTTTAAAATTTATTTGTTTGTTTATTAACGAAGGGCTATACTACAATTCATCGAAAATATATATAAATATATAAGGATAGTAATAACGCTTCGTCTACTATCATTCCTTTAATTTTACTACACCTGCATGTTGGGCTGCGAAGACTAGAGTCGGTGGACAGCAAAATTGAAGTATGACCAAGTCCATTGGGACATCGGTGGGGAAAAAGTATGGAGTAACCATTAAAATAAATGCTGTGTAGGGGAAGTCCGATTAGATGTGAGGATTGGATTGGCAATTGCGCAAGTGTGTGACATAACAGCAATCACTTTTCCAACCACTTTCTTTCCTTTCTTAATTAGTCAAAGAGTCGGGTGGCTCTTGAAGCCAACTTTTATATGGTTTGGCCAATGGGCCAGGCTAATTTCTTAGGTTAGCCTTTTGTATTTAACCCTGAATAAGTTGATCATTGTGAAATATTAAACTCTGAAATTAAGATTACATGATAATTTATCATCAATTTAGAGGTACTTAAATTAAGTTTTGAAAAAAACATATAATACGGTAAGAGAAAAAGTTAGAATTAGATTTATCAATCATTTGTTGAATCAAACTAGGCATAGCAATAGCAATTAAGATATAAATGCATTGCGTTATTCGTAAATTATTAAAATTTGACTCGTTAAATGTTCGATTATATTCATTTGTTTAAATAAATAAAGAAGTTTAAACTTAAATTTAGACTCAATTATATAGACGAGCTAAGCTCAAGCTTTATAAGTTTGACGTTAAGCTCTTGAATAGCTTATATATGCTTTTATATATATATATATTAATTTAAGTAGCATTTACACAGCTAACAACAATTTTTGTTCAATAATTAGCAGAATTACTTTTGGGATAAGTGGGGTGGGAAACCATTTCACGGTTAACAGATAGTTAGGGTGGTAAAATTTGATCCTTCCATCAAATTAGGTACTAATCTATTTTAAATGGTTAGATTTTTCTTTTTTCAAAAGTAAAGGCAAAGTATAGCAATACAATTTTGGTAAATGCTTGATTGATCTCATTCTATTTTATCTTTTGAAATATTTTATACATCCCTTTTACATTTTAATATATATTAAAATTATATATGTTAATAATATATACTTTTAGTATATACTAGTTTTTTCGGCACGTGCAAACGCACATTGAATTATTTAAAATATAAATATTATAAATTACTACAACAAATCTTATTAATAAATTTTTTAATTAATTAATTTGATGTAATAATTTTAAAAACTTATGATCAATTATTTAATTATAAGTTAATTTTTTTATAATACTATATTTTTAATATAAATATATTATTTCAATTAGATATTGTAAGGTTGATATTTATAGAAATATATAATTTTTATACTTAATAATGAGTTATAAAAATTTTTACAATTATAACTATAAAATTTACTATTATCTTCAAACATTTATTACTATATTAACAATTATTTATTTTTATGTTGTATATCATAAACTATTATTTTAATCATAATATTTTTTAATCATTTATTATAAACTATTTATTACTGTATTACAAAATATTTATGCTATTAATCAGTTATTATTATCTTATCATTCACCATTATGTTATACATCATGTATCAAAATCGGATCCATACTAAAATAGTGTATAGTTTATTGCTTTTCAACAACATTAATTTATAAAATGATTAACTCTAAAATGTATGATTATTTTTCGTGCTTTTGTCTATTATTTAATAATTAGGATGTAATTTGTCAATAATTTTTATAAAAAAATGAAAATTTCAATAACCTAATATGACTAAAATAGTAATTTTAGAATTACAAAATATTGGTTTGTAATCTTGGTTTGTAAAATTCCTAACCTCAAAATGTTTTTTACTAAAATTTATCTAATATTTAGCTATCTTAATTTTGTTTAAAATAATATAACAATTAAGATAGCTAAATGGATCAAAACTAATTTAATAATACACAATAATGTGATTACCAAATTCTTCAACACAAATATGCAAGAACATTTTTAATTAAAAACAAATTTATATTTCTAAATATTAATGTTTTTTAAAACTATTGACTTTGGTCTTATAAAAATCTCTTAAATACTAAATATTTCAAATAAGAAAAGAAATAATGATATAATGAAATTAATTGAGTTTATTATTGATACATATGTTAGTAATAATAAAGTAAAATGTTTAAATGAAAATTAAAGAATAAATAGAAAATTAATGAATACGTGTTTATTTATAAATAACAAAATTAAATTTTTTTTATCGGTATAAAAAAATCAGTTTTAGATTTTTCATATTATATTTTCTAAAATAAAAATTTATTTAGATATTGATTTAATTGTGAGTTAATACTCTAAATTGGTATAATCATAAAATCTAAAATTATAACTAAATTTTAGTGTTATAAATATGATGATACTTTCAATTAAAAATATAAAAATTAGTTACTATTGCGTTATCAATTGTTTACAAGCATACTATTTTATCAATGGTTTACTGTGATGTTAGTCATCAATGACTAATACATTTATTAATAATTATGCACTATATCATCATTCATTTACTAATATATTATTAAACTTTTTTTACGACTATATTATTAATCATATAATGTTATGTAACTAATTTTTTTACTATTATGTTCATCATTTACTAACTATTTAAAATATTTATAAATAATTTTATTTAGAAAAGTTTTTATTCTAAAACTAATAAATTTATTGCTAAAAATTAACACTATATACAAATTTAGCAAATATTATGTAGTTTAATAACTATTTAGTAACTTTAGTATACAAAATTAGTAAGTAATATGGTACGTTTATCATAATTTTTATCTATCATTTTAAAAATTTTCTCATGTATTTTTTTGAAACAATTCTATAAAAATTCGTTAATCTATAAGGTTATCGAAATATAAGATACTTATTTAGAGTTATTGAAAATATTTATGTTTAATTATAAAATAATATATATTTTATAACCTTTTAACAACGTTGGTTTAGAAAATTAGTGACCTCAAAATGCATAATTATTTTCTATGACCTTTATATACTATTTAGTAACTATCAATATACTTTATCAATATCTTTTATGAAAAACTTGATCAAATTAAATAAAAAGTTAATATAAAATAATAAATATAGTGTTATATCATAGATTTATAGTTTGTTCTACGGTTTACGCAATTAGTGACCTCAAAATTTTTTTTATAATATTTATCTAATATTAATAGTCTCAAACATGCTTAAAATTTATTACAATTGAGAAAGTTAAATGTAAGAAAAACTATACTCAATCAATAATTCACAATAATTCTTGCTATTGTATTCTTCAATACCAATAATTGTAAGAGTATTTTTAATTAAAATAAATTAATTTTTTCTTATTCAATATTAATGTTTCTTAAAACTATTGAGTTTTTCTTGTAAAAATATCTTACACACAAAATATTTTAAAAAATAAATAATAATAGAATGAAATTAATTAACTCGAGTTTATTATGAATGCAACATTTTAGAAATAAAATAAATTACAGATTTGAATAAAAATTGAAAGATAAAAGGTAAAATATATACATATATATATATGTTTATTTAGTAATACATATGATTCTAAATCTAAAAATAAATGTTAGTATAAAAATAAGTCTTTGATATAGGAATTTAAAAAATATCAATAACATACTTTTTATATTTGAATAGCAATTCAAGCTTATAAGAAATTATATGTTATAAAATAAAATTTTGTTTAAGGATTATTAGTGATCAGTAGAATTGTATAAAACAATTTTAAAATTTATAGTTAGAGCAATTCTTATTATTGTCAAACAAATATATGTATATGCATTATAAATATCAAGTATATAATATAAGGTAATACATATATTACACTCTAGAGTTTTCATAGTTTACTTTTGTGCAAACTGTAATTTTTTATTAATTTAAATAAATAATATATATTTAAAAACTTATGAATTATTTGTAGCCATTAAAAAAACATCAAAATGAATTATGTTCATTTATTTGATACATCCACGTATACGTAAAATAATTTACTTATAAATTATAAAACGAAAAAATTTAAGTATATATAGTTGATTTTGGCAAAACAAAAGGCTGCAAATAATAAATTAATTTATTATCACAAATTTGTTTGAAGATAGTATGCTTCAGTACTAATAACATATATAAATAATTTTTTCAATATATTTAATATATTTTGTTAGGTAAATAAAAATATTATAATTTATTATTCATAATTTGTGGGGTTTTTGAAACTTGATGCCCTATTAATTTTAAAATAGTCTATATTTTCATTACAATTGTTTAATTTTAAGTAAACATTTTTAAAATATTTGGTTGATTTAAATTTAAATAAATTAATAAAAATTAAATATTTAAAAAAGGTGAGTTTATTAATTTTAAATTTATTTAATATCTTGTGGACTCCATTTTAAATATTTATTAATTTAAATTTAGATAAATTGATAAAATTACATATTTAAATAAGAAAATTTTATTAATTTTAAAGTACATTAATATAAAATGGACTTTATTTTTAAATATTTATTAATTTTAAATTTTAAATTCATTTAATATCATGTAGAATCTATTTTTAAATATCTTTTAATTTAAATTTAAATTAATTAATAAATATCACATATTTAAATAGAAAAAAATTATTAATTTTAAAGTAGATTAGTATCATGTGGACTTCATTTTTTTAAATATTTATTAATTTAAATTTAAATAGATTGGTAAAATTACATATTTAAATATAATAACTTTCTTAATATTAAAATTTTAAAAGATATTTTTATGGATCACTTTTAATTTTTTTAGTATTCATATTATATATATATATATATATATATATATATATAGATGATAGATGATGTATATTATGTGTTCTAAAACTTGTGGTCATGAATAAATTATAATATAATTTTTATAATATTGAATTTAAAATAATAACAAAGTGAGATGAAGCGGTTGGAGCAATTATAAATATAACATATATTTATAAGGATAAGGATTTTCAACATTCAAAATAGGAGAACATTTCCCATGCAATTTCTTTTACTGTAATATTATAGTTATCCAATAATAATAAAGAATTATATAAAAGTTCACCACTTATAAACATGAATTCCACATATTATTTTATAAATTCTATGCAACTTTAAATATTGATTGGTTAATTATAATCTAATTATTCTAAATAATATGTTCTCTTAAAATAGACGAAAGTAGATAAGCCGATTCTTGTTCATTTCGCTTGATTGCCATCACCCTGCAATACAAATTACATTTGGGTTTTTTCTCATCGGTCATAAATTTCTCCTTTTTTAATTTTTTATGAAATTGGCAAAAGAATTTTTATTTTAAAAATTTATTATGGTGATACTAAAAAAGCATGATTGGGCCCAAAAACTAGAAATGAAGAATGGGTACCGCCATTTTAGGGCTTTCGGATTTGCAATTAGTCACTTTTATGAAAAAACGACTTAGTTGCAGATTTGCAGCCCAGAATCTAAACTTTGCCCTTTCAGTTCTGACGGACGTATACGCCCCGTAGCCCACCTTTCTTTGCAACCTTTCTGCACCGAAGCTGAAAGATTGGCTGCACTGACAGACGAACCGATGGGAAAGATTACGATGTTTTCAGCATCAAACTTGTGCTTACCATCAGATGAATACTATATGATCTCCTGGTCTTAAAATGGCTTTAATAAACAAAATGATTTTCATTGCATATACCCATTTTTTTTTCCATACATTTTATATTCTGCTAGATTGACTTCGCCCACAGGCCAGTAACTCCAGGCTTTCTCTTTGTTTTTCTAATCCCAAACAATGACAATCTACGAAAGATCTTAATTAGCCCACTCGCATATTTTCTTTGTGAAGCAAAATTTACTGAACCAATGCAACCTGTTACTTCTCCCACAGGGTTCTTCCTTCTCTTGCTTACTGATCTTTTCATACTCTGCGATTTGTTTTGATTTGAATCTGTTTTGTTTGACATGTTTTGCCATTGAAGGTTCTTTTTCAACGACATGATATCTTGTTCGAGGTTCTGAAGTCTGAAGCTTGTTGATTCGTAATTCCTCTCCATTGTTGGAAGCTCAGTTTGTAGGAACAAGCTCAAAGGTTTGCTGCTGCCTGTCGTCGACTCCGCTGCCGCATCCTTGTATGGACTTTCTGCTAGGTTTAGGGTAGTTGAGTTTGGATATCTTGTGCTGGACAGACTTCCGGAGAACTGTCCCGTGAACCTGAATGAGTCCGAGCATTCTTTAAATGCTTGATGGGTTTTCAGCTGTTGAACGAAAAGAGCCTGGACAATCAAACGTAGTGGCATCAGCTCGTTTTGAACCGCTTCGATGCATGCCTCTTGTGAAAGTTTTTGGCAGTTGAGGTATTTGCAGACTGATCCTTTCTCTTCTTGAGTTACGTCTCTATGTGCCTGACCAATAGATGGAGTGAGGTTAGCTCAAAATTAGACCCGGTGATTTTAAGCATGAAACGAGTGTCAACATGACCTGAATACCTGAACTTGTCAAAAATATTTGAAGGTGGCCATAATTTAGCGAAAACTTACCTGTAGGAAGCTATTCATCGCTCTGTAAAGCTGATCATGTGTCTGACGATAAGATATTGGCAATAACTCAACGAGTTCCACGAACTTGTTGGGCGCCATTTTTGGATCATATGCTATCTGGGCGAGGTATGCGTCCCATAATTCTGCAACAATCGAGTTGCTTGCTGAATCCATGTTAAACGATGCGAAAGTTGAAAATATGCTCTTCATAGTGGCCAACTCCTTGCTTGATGAACAGGGCTCGGTTCCAATCTGTGGAAAGAGAAAATCTTCCACTTGGGCAAACTGCAACATATTTGCAATCTGATCTTGCAATTTCACCTCGCTGTCACTTCTCAAACCAAATTCCAAGGATCTAGAAAGCAATGCAAAGTAAAATCCAACAGGGATAGCCCTACTTGCCTTGTCCCTGATGGACAGTAAATCTAGAATCCCTTGTAAAATGTCATAAATCTTGTTGTCTGGGTCACCCGAGTTCTCCCAAAATTGGCGTGTCTTCTTGGAGAGTACCCATTTATTTGCATAAAAAACAATGATGGGGGTCACATATTTTTCTTTCATTCCTTGCCTCCTTAAGGAACCAATTATCCTTGTGAAGAATCCAAATGGTAGAGCTATGAGATCTTTGATCCAAAGGTCCTTGCTTGCTGTTGCTTTAACTGTTTCACCGCTCCAAGTTTCACCGGCCAATGCCTCTAATGTGACAACCGGTTGGTCCCTTCTCCTATCCGGATCGAGAATCTCCATGCAGGCCATGAAGGCAAGGGACTCGATGCAGCGGCTCACGATCAGCAGCTGCTCGGACCAGGGCAGCAACATTTGGCATTTCTGGAGAACAATCAGTGTGTCATCCCAACTCTGCAACACCACTTGGTTCAAATAGATATCGAAACGCTCGCAGAGGTTGCCGATGCAGTATTCTTCTGTCATTTCAAGAAACTCTGCTGCACACCTCAAGGCTGCTACGTTGAAAGGGTCAACCAATGTGGTGGAGCCATAGATGAACAATGTGATCATCTCAAATGTCTCGGGTCCTCCAGGGAAATCTTGGGGTAGCTCAAGCTCATTTGATTCAGTCAATCTCCTCTGAAAGTATCCACTCTTTGAAAACAATGGTTGCTGCAGAATACATAGAAACACTACAACATTTAAGCAGAACAATTGAATTTGATTGCATCTTTTTTTTTTTTTTTTTTCCATAATACCTCATGCAGGCTGAAGGTTCTTTCACCAACTCGAACACGAATCGAAACAGGAAGTCCAGTTTCTTGACACCTGGAAGTGATCCAAATAAAACATTTAGTCTTTCAGCTGAAATACAAAAGTATGATATGAATGCATAGAATTAGAAAAGCCCATTTATGTTTACCATGAGATGATCTTAATCTTGAGTAGGGCACTGACATTGGGTGAAGAAAAAGGACTTGAAGCTCCTGAACTATCTTTCGAGCTGGAAACTTCCATATAAGAAAACAAAAGAGAAAAACTGAGATCAAAATTACTTTGCAAAACCAACCAAGTTAATATCACTGCAGATACAAACATGCACTTGCAATTCTTCTCAGTGTCAGTTCTCTCTTTCAATTGGCACTAATAAGTGATTGAGATCTGACTCAAGAATCGAAGTAAAATAAAAAATTATAAAAACAGTGGAAACTGGAAAGGAATAAAATTAGAATGAAATAAGATGAGAGAGAAAAAAATGATTTACAGATATTAAAATTCAAACTCGAATACTTTTGCATAAATTATTTAAGTTAAATTTAGTGTTGTATATATGCTTTTGGTATAATATATTTTCAATAATGAAACAATAGTTTTAATTTGTTCTTAAGCAGTCAAAGTCAGATGATGCACACGGGTGCAGCTGAAAATCCAAATTTTAAGGCTTCAAAAACGTTCCTCGAGTGCTGCGAAGTTGAATTCTTGTACCACTTCTTGGCTTCCGCCAATAGAATATGGTGCAGTTTTTCTAGTCCCCTTCTCATATAACCCTCCTGTAACAATTTTGAGCATTTTTTTTCTGTGTTAAAGAACCCCATGTGAATGTGGTAAAAATATTTTAGATCCATTGAATTTCGCAATATAAAATATATGAATTAATTAATAATCGTATTTAAAATATTAAATTTTTAATTTTTAACAGATACATATTTTATTAGTAAATATTGCTTAATTATATCTTTAAAAAAATTTGCTTTTATCATTTTAGTTTTGTTTAGTATAATTCATTCTTGGTTGATAATTAGATTCAAGATATAATATTGCTTGGTTTGGAATGGGTTAAAAAGGGATCTTATGAGAAGTCATATAGAAATGGGAATGGTGGCATTGGAAAGAAGACTACGGGAAAAATGACGTAGAAAAGTAAATTAAAAAAAGAATCGAAAGTTATTTTAGTTAATGTATACAATTACTTTTAAGAGATAAACCTAAAGTTTAAATATCAAAATATGTAACTATTTCTTCTATTTCCCTACTAAATGCTCGATGGTAAGAATATAAAAATAAAAAATAAAAAGGGTAGGGGTGGGGGTGGGGGTGGGGCGAAAGTGGGAGATGAAGTGCGGGTGAAGTCTTCGTGAGCTTTGATAGCGTATGCTAACAACCAAGACGGCACGGCTTCTGAAAAAAAATGGGATTGAGATTTGAGAGGTTTTTGCTTTGCTTTCTCCCAACACATACTCAATCCCCAAAATTTCTTTTCTTTTCCCTTTTTTTCCCTTGTTTATTTTGACATTACATAATTATTACCGTTGTTCACATTTTATTTGTAATTGATGCATTAATAAGATGCTTTTATTTTTTATTATAATCCAATTTAAAGTAATATATATTATAATATATTAAAAATTTATATTATATAAATTTTAAAATATTTATTTATTTTTATCATATTTATATTATTTTAATATTATATTTTAATTATTTTTCTCGTGAAATTACTATATATAGACAACTACATCTTATTTCTTAACGCTAAAGCAATAAATTCCGTTAAAGCAGCAGAAACATCGTTATATTCCATAACATCAAATGGCAGTTTTAATGCTTCAATAGTTCAATTAAAATTAACCACCATTAATGTTCTTAATGGTAATATATAAACATGTATTAGGCGATCAAGGTACTCTATAAACGGATTTGGGTAGGGTATTAATAATAGAGTTAAATATCTACACTCGATAATCAAAATCAAATTAAACTTATAAAAAACCATTTTTAGTACCTGAACCGAGTACAATAAAACATAAATAAAGTATTACAATTTGAATGAATTTTCGATTTTATTGAAATTTTCCTCAAATTTAATGAGTATAACTGAAAATTTTGAGAGAAAAGAAGGGATCCAAACATTGGATCTTTTCTCTTATTATGGGGCTAACGACCATTAAGTTAACCCTTACAATTCCTAGGATGCTTGAAAGTTGAAACCATTTAGACATGTTACTGCAAACTGAAACAAGATTGGGTAACTCATAACAACGGTGTTCTCAAAGAAAAACTCTTTGAGTCAACAGTTATAACCTAGTCAACAGTGGATTCACAGCTTGGATTAGTACAAATTGTTACTGCGAAGGAGGGCTAAGTGGCAACTCAAATTTGCCAATGTATATTTAGGCAGAAAGTTACAGTCAAGAAGCCATCAAGTGGAAGTTGGGTCAGTCTCATCATATTTAAGGTCAGAATATAAGGGGGTCCTTGAGAAGTTCAAAATCTTCAGGTCTCGCCCTTGGCTGGGCTATGCACTTCTCGATAAATGCCTTCGCTTCTAGATCTGGCAACGAGTTCAAGTCTCGGGGTTTCACATTGTTTTTACCATTTCAAGCAAAAGCACATTCCAAAAAAGTATATGTCAACCATGTCAGTATAATATTCTTCCTCCTACAACTCTGGAATGTGCAGCATGGCTTCTCTCAACTATTGCTGCAAAATCCCAGATCTGCACCGAGAAAATTAGAACACATGAAATTTGCAGTTATAGAGTCTCATAAGAGGTCTGAAGAACATTCTGGGTCTATTCAGGAAAATCCAGTCCGCCATATTTTAATCTTCTTCTGGGACATCCAATGTTGAAATTAATTGTTTTGTTCGGTCTTAATTCTTAAAAAAATTGTCGTTTACAGTTCAGGAAACAATGGTTAGCTGGTAAATGAAGAAGAAAAATCCAAAAGTTTGCCAATTTCGCAAATGACCAGATGAAACAGTTTTAAGGGATCCAACAATGCTTGCATCTATCTTTTCCCCCAAATCTGGCTTTCATCACAACCAGAGCCTAATATATAAAGTATGCAGCAAATACATTGAACTGACCATTGGGTGATTCAGCAAGTTATTTATATAATAGACAGTTATGGAAATTTAGATTATGAGGCCAAAGCGTTATTGCCTTCAGCCGGTAAATATATGTTTTGAGCCTACTTCGGTGGATTGCATGAAAGCGGAGGTAATATTTGTCATAAAAATTGGAACCCAGTTGAACCTGGACTCAGTCTCGTTAGTTTATGTGGCCACCCTCCCTTACGAGTGGCGCATAGCAATTTTAGGTTTCGAATTCTAGCTTTTGTGAGAAAAAAATGGAACCCAGTTTTGCATAGAAGTAAGCCTACTTACTTGGCAAATGTTCCCATTGATGAAGATGTTGCTGCACTTGGATCCTAACCAGACACTGTAGCAATTAGCAAACACATGATGTACTTGTTTTTTTGAATGTTGTCAGCAACTGCACTGGACCTCGGATTGAAAGTTTTATTTGATGAGCACAGGGTCTTCACTAAATTAAGTCAAACTTTCAGTTGATTCCAAGCCATTTCTGCACCATCCACCTGATCAAATGCCCTGTAAACCCTTTCTTCATTGTAGCAACACCTAGCAAATCATCATAGCGCCCAAAGCGTCGAGTGGGATCAACCTTCACAAATGATTCTACCTCTATCAGACATACTACGACTAGCAGCTGGCACCTTCAAAGATCAGAATTATGAGACCCTATGGCGTAAAGACTAGGAGCCCAAACAACCCTAACTTATTTAACTTGTTACTTATATTTGATACACTAACGGTATATAAATATATTATAATAAATTAAATAATATTATTTTTTAAAAAAATAAAAAATATTTATATCTATATTTATATTATTATAAAATCTTTACAATTGGTGTTAGTATTATTAACAACATCAATTCAATTAAAAAAAAATTATACAAAAAGTAAAATAAAAAATAAAAACATAAAATTTATGAAGAGATTTATATCTTTTTATGAATTTTTAAATTAAAAATTACTTATTTTTTTTTAATCAATAAACGTCTATATAACTTTCTCTATTTCAAAATATCAAAATAATATTTAAAAAAAAACCCTTTCTTTTTGTCATATATTTTTCATATATTTTAGTGAGCGTATGGAATCTAATTATTTTTAAAAACTCATGTATAATTCAATGGCAGTCTATATAAACTCTAAATTTATTTTCTTTATTTTCTATTTTTTGAATTTAGTGTTAGTGGGTACAAATTCAATAAGATGCAAAGAGTCAAAGTTAGGAACACTGATACTTGAATGTTACCGACCGTATATGACTTTCCCAAAGCTCACTTTTTCTCCCTCTCCTGACTTATTATTATTATTATTATTTTTGGATTAGACTTTGACAACCTGAAACGCCCTTTCCCCGGTCTACTCCGCCTTTTAGTTAATCAACTTTTACTTTCCGGCTCCAATCAGGATAACCAGCGTGATCCACGGCTCTGATCGACTCTTTACTCACGCGCTTTCTACGAGAGTTTTTTTGCCGCTGGGGTTTCTTGATGGTCTCTTCTACATTGCATAGGTAACTTTTTTTTAAACTGTTTTTACGTGGTTCAGTTTTTTTTTTAGAGTAATTTATTTGTTCTGGAGTGTATTGAATTGAATTTACTGTTTGCCTTCGTAATTCTTGATATTATGGCTCTAAATTTGTATGTACTCTGTTTGGTTGCTGAGAAACTTCTAGAGAAACAGCGACATAGTTTGGAAAACGATAGTCTTTAAATTTAATTCTCAATAGTTGGAATAATTTAAATTTCATGTTTAAAGTGAGTTTTTTTTTTTTTTTTCAGGTAATTTGATGGTTGTCTCGTGTTTGTATTAGTTAAATAAACGAACTGTAAAATTTTTATTATATTAAATTAACCTCATAAATTTCATCGTTCTGTTAGTCGTTGAATTAGGAATTGTTTGGTTGGCGCTTTTAAAGCGTTTCCCATCATGCTTAACGTAAGCATATCATATATATATATATATATATATATATATATTCCAAAAGGGTTTTTTTAATTCTGAAATTCTTAATCATACAAGCCAGCCATGAGCTGATGAAATGTGACGTGATTTATTCCCATAAATTTCTAAGCTATTCAGTAGTGATGACTGATAAACGTGGCTGGCTATTCTACTTCGGCTGGTCCATTTCGGAATTATCGAATCGCCGTCAAGTCATGTATATATTAATGTTTTTTTTTGTGTGTGTGTGTGTGTGCATATATATATATAAGGCCTTTTGCAGATGCCTTTTTCAGATTGGACTCATGGGTCACAATAGGGACATAATTTAATGGTAATAACTTGGTTTTTGTTGAAATACCTTTAAAATGATAAGAGGGTCTTTACTTCAGATGGTTTCTTCAGGGGAGTGTGTAACGGATGAAGTTGGTACGAATAAATTACTGAGCCCAGAAGCTGGAGGTTATGCATTGCAACAGTTCTCTGATTGTAAACTATCTCATCACAATCTGATCAAGGAGGAGGAACACCCTCAATTAAATTAGAGAAAGATGTGCTTTCTGATATTGGGGTCCATACTTCGCAATCGGAGCAGTGTGTAAATGCTTCCTCTATGATATCCAAGAAAACAATGCTGACTCCTTCATTGCCTGATATCGAAGGGAGCAGTTGTAAAATTTGCATCACAATCTGAACAAGGAGGAGGAACCCCTTCAGTCAAATCAGAGAAAGACCTGCTTCCTGATACTGGGGTCCATACGTCGCGATCAGAGCAACGAGGAAGCATCCCTCAATTAAATTAGAGAAAGATCAGCTTCCTGATACTGCGGTTCTTGCTTCGCAATCAGAGCAACAAGGAAATGCTACCTCTCTGATATCCAAGAAAACATTGCTTACTCCTCCATTGCCTGGTATCGAAGGGAGCAGTAGTATAATTAGCTCATCACAATCTGATCAAGGAGGAGGAACCCCCTCAATTAAATCAGAGAAAGATTTACTTCCTGATACTGGGGTCCAGACTTCGCAATCAGAGCAACGAGGAAATGCTTCCTTTATAATATCCAATAAAACGTCGCTGACTCCTCCATTGCCTGGTATTTGTGGGAGCCGTCCTGTAGTACATGAGAAAGTGTCAGAGGATGGGTATAACTAGCGTAAATATGGGCAGAAGCTTCTTAAAGGAAATGAATTTGTTCGAAGTTATTACAAATGTACACATCCAAACTGCCAAGTGAAAAAGCAAATGGAATATTTGCATGATGGGAAAATGGTCGACACTATTTATTTTGGTCAGCATGATCATCCAGAGCCATTCTACCCTCCTCTAGCAATTGGCTTTTCTGTCTCTGTTGTTGAAGAGAGACCAGATAATGCATCTCCAACTGTTGTCAAAGGTAAGAAAACATCTTAATCATTTGCAACTGGTGTAATCTAATGATGTATAAATTGCCTGATTTATAACGGACCTCATACTTTAAGAAAAGTCATTGGGTGCATATAGCCAACCGCCTTGCCAAATTGAGCCAAGAGATGGTTCCGAGCCTTCATCTGTTGCTGCAAATGAAGATGTGAAAAGTTCGGCTCAAAAACAAATAGGATACAAAATGTTTGTTGAAAGAGATTATCATCAGCTCATCTCAAAGCAAAGGTGCCATTTTTATTTCTGTTGTTTTTAAATATCCTCTTAACCTTTGTTTAACAGTCATTAGATGTAAACAGGAAGAAAGAAAATAGTAATGTTGATGCATCTCCGGTGGAGAAGCCAACCAGCGAATCACATATGTTTATTAAGACTCTGAGAGAGGCTGACATTGTAACTGGTGGGTACTGTTGGCGTAAATATGGAAAGAATTTGGTTTCTTCAGGGAAGTGTGTAACAGATGAAATTGGTACCGGAAAATTACAGAGGCCAGGCACAGGAGGTCACGCATTGCAACAGTTATCTGATAGTAAAATTTGCTCATCACAATCTGATCAAGGGGGAGGAAGCCCCTCAATTAAATCAGAGAAAGATCTACTTCCTGATAGTGGGGTCCGTACTTCCCAATCGGAGCTACGAGGAAATGCTTCCTCTATGATATCCAAGAAAACGTTGCCGACTCTTTCATTGCCTGGTATCAAAGGGAGAAGTAGTAAAATTTTCTCATCACAATCTGATCCAGGAGGAACGTCCTCAATTAAATCAGAGAAAGATCTGCTTCCTGATATTGGGGTCCATACTTTGCAATCAGAGCAAAGAGGAAATGCTTCCTTTATGATATCCAAGAAAACATCGCAGACTCCTCCATTGCCTGATATCGAAGGGAGCAGTGATAAAATTTGCTCATCACAATGTGATCAGGGAGGAGGAACCCCCCACAATTAAATCAGAGAAAGATCTGCTTCCCGATACTGGGGTCCATACTTCGCAATCAGAGCAAAGTGGAAATGCTTCCTCTGCGGTATCCAAGAAAATGTCACTGACTCCTCCATTGCCTAGTATCGAAGGGAGCAGTAGTAAAATTTGCTCATCACAATCTGATCAGGGAGGCGGAACCCCCTCAATTAAATCAGAGAAAGATATGCTTCATGATACTAGGGTCCATACTTCGCAATCAGAGCAAAGAAGAAATGCTTCCTTTATGATATCCAAGAAAACATCGCTGACTCCTCCATTGCCTGGTATCGAAGGGCACAGTCCTATAGTAAATGAGAAAATGTCAGAAGACGGGTATAAATGGCGTAAATATGGGCAGAAGCCTCTTACAGGAAATGAATTTGTTCGAAGTTATTACAAATGTACACATCCAAACTGCCAAGTGACAAAGCGATTGAAACGTTCAGATGATGGGAAAATGGTGGACGCTATTTATTATGGCCACCATGATCATCCAAAGCCATTCTATCCTCGAGCAGTTGACTTTTTCATCTCTTTTGTTGAAGAGAGACCAGATAACGCAGCTCGAACCGTTGTCAAAGGTGAGATAACATCTTAATCATTTGCAACTAGTGTAATCTTATGAAGTATAAATTGCCTATTTATAATGGACGTTATATTTGAAGACAAGTAATTGGATGCAGATAGCCAACCGCCTCGCCCGATTGAGCCAAGAGATGGTTCTGAGCCTTCAGCTGTTGCTGCGAATGAAGACGTCAAAAGTTCACCTTCAGAAACAAATAGCATACAAAATGTTATTAATATAGATGATGATCATCTCATCGCAGGACAAAGGTACCTTTGTTTGTTTCAATTCTGTTATATAGATCCTCTTAACCTTTGTTTAACAGTCATCAAATGTAAACAGAAAGAAAGAAAATAGTAATGTTGATGCATATCCGGTGGAGAAGCCAAGAAAGAAAATAGTAATGTTGATGCATATCTGGTGGAGAAGCCAACCATTATATCACGTATGGTTATTAATACACTGAGTGAGGTTGAGGTCATAAATGATGGGTACTGCTGGCACAAATATGGACAGAAATTAGTTAATGGCACTTGAAATCCAAGGTATGTATCAAGTTATTATTGTTTGTGCACATTTAAAACACATAAATTCGTCTAATTTACGTTTCATCTCTTCTCATTTGCTATGGAGATGATTACACTGTTATACCAACTGTAGAGATCTCCTTATCTCTAATGCAGAGATAGCGGTTGATGCGTATCACGTAATGCTGTTGGAATTAAGTTGACTATCTGTTCACTTGTGATGTAGGAGTTATTACAGGTGCTCAAATCCTGGATGCACAGTCAAGAAACATGTAGAGAGAGCTTCTAATGATGCTAAATTTGTTATAACTGCTTATGGGGGACGACATGACCATGATTTGCCTCAGACTAGGACTGTTACTCAAACTGGCCGGAGTAAATGTTCATCTAGCAGCTCATAATGACGAACCAGGCACCAAGGTAGAACAAAGTGAGACCGTACATTGAGATTTTTTCTTTTTGCTAAAAGGGAATTTGGGAAAAGCAAGGTCCTTTGCATTGAGATGGTTGTTCATTCAAGTTGTGAAGCAGAGAATTAAATCAAGTGAGCAATTGAAAGGGGATTCAAGAAACAAGTCGGAAGTAAGTGGTGCTGGTTGTGTTGCTATGATCGATGCAACCTAAATTGAGCTTTAAAAATTGATTGATCAAATCATTTGTCATCATCTCATCTCTATCAACTTGATAAATTTTTAATTTATTTATTCAACAACACCTAAAATTTAATTAACTAATAAATTTTTTTTTAAAAAAAAGTAGAGGACATGTTCCACTTTGTAATTGCAAAAATTTTCACCTTCTACGAATAGAGAAATTCACACTTTCTAGTTTAGAATAGCTGGAAAGAAATTCAATCTAAAAAAAATGCAAGCCTGATTTGATTTGTGTCCCAAGGAACCTAAAAGAACATCTCAAAACCCGCTCCCCAATGGCTCTTGGACTTTGAATTTACATATGTAATTAATATCTTTGAACATGGTAAGTTTGTCAAATTCGAATCCACCAAACTGAATGCAGTCATCTATGATTGATACACAGATTATGGTCTTACAATGGATTTATTATCCTCTTTTAAGCTCCTAAAAAATGACAATTCTCACCAAGTTGCTAAAGGATCAAAGAAAGTAACTTCTTTTTCGATCCTAAATGATGAGGAACTGCCTTAACTTGTATCGGTAATCAATGGCTAGATCCAGATGGATATTTAACTTGTCTGAAAGAGCTGCCATGGAATCACCAAAGCCCATCATCACATTTGACAGCCATGGAAAGGAATCTCCCTGCACAAGATCTCAGCAGTTCTCTAAAAGCAGAAATTAGTATGTAATGAATCCAACCAATCCAAATGTGCGGTGCCGAAATATTAATGACCATGGAAATTGTATGATCAAGCGAGGTAGAAATCATCTTTTAAATAAGAATATAAAAGCATGGACCATCATGCATTAACAAAATAAAATCAACTCTTGTATTGTTGAAACTACTACCTAGAATTTGATGATTTTGAATATGTATGAAAACATAGCAGTAATTATATGCTTGATAATTTTCAACATGTATGAAAACATGGAGGAAATTATATGTTTAATGCACGTAAGACAACATATTCCTGATTTAAGACGCATTTAATAATTTATATTATTTTTATACAGCTAAAAAGGTAAAAAACACAAAACACAACACCCATACATGAATTACTAGATCTACCATATCTATGTCATCCCTCAAATTATACACTCCAGAAAAATAAAAGTAAAACATTGAGAGTTCCTGTTAAAACACGTCAACATGAAATTGGAGCACTCTCATTTGCACATGAATGCCACAAAAGAGCAAATTCATCTATGAGGGGACAACATATTATGTATGATACTCATCCCGATAGGTTACAACAAAAGCTTTGAATGAAGTAGCAAATCTTACACTCTAATTTTGTCAACAAAGCAACATATTCCAACTCACCACAGCACAGCTTGCTTCAATAAATAAGCTCCTACTTCGGATATATCATTAGGGATTTGTTCTAAAACTATGGCGCTCATTTGGCAGGGACTCTGTCTTAGAAGGGCTATTGTATCCATGGAGCAGATCACGGATTTTGGAATAAATCAGTGAAGGATCATCTCCACTACTGCTCTGCGATGCATGTGAGCTCTCCTGCAGCTTCATCTTTTTGACCAAATATTGCTTCTCAGCCTCTGCCTCACTCAAGCGAAGTTTCAAGTAACTGCTAGCATACTCTTCCTCCGATTTATCAGACTTTGCAAGAGCAATTCTTTGAAGCCTCTCAGCTTCTCGTTTTGCCTCATTGGCCTTAAGCTGGAACATATCAGCCTCTGCCTGTTTAAGCCTTACAATTTTCTCCAGCTCTTCTATTTGCAGCTTCTTTTTTTGTCTCTCCAGCTTCAGCTCTGCTACTTCCTTCGCCTTGTCCTCAAGCTCCCGATCACAAGCATCAAGAGCCAAGCGAGCTTTCTTAAACATCCTCATCTTCTCATCAGCCACCATTTCCATCTTCCTCATGGCCTCCTGCACTACATCTGCAATTCGATTGCATGCCTCTTGTGGTGCTATCAACCTCCCACCTTCCCCATTTTCCAGACTTGTTGGAGAATCCATATCAAGCTCTATACAGAAGGAATGAGAATGATTTAAAACAAAAACAAGAACTTTCATGCAACAAAAAATGTTTTGATTCAGAGAAAAAAAAAGGTTTTTTGAGTCGAGATCAAATGTCACGATTGTCTGAAACTTATGATCTTTATTTAATATCACTCATTAAGCACCCTAATTAATTTCTAAGATTGACTGTGAAATGCAGAATTTGGAGCCTTTTCGTATTCCAAGTCTAACAATTCCTTGGGATTTGCTCTTTATACCTTCTGATTTGGAGTCGCAAGTCCTTCAACCATCAGTAACGGACTAGAAGCCTATGTACAGTTAACTAACAGTGAGATATCTATTAGTATTTTAGGTGCTACTATGCTGTTCTGGGACTTTAAGATAACCTAAAATAAGAAATCTAAAAGTGAAGTTTTGATCTTGATCTTCTTCTTCTTCACCAATTTCCAGTATCTTTTCTAAATTAGGCTGCCTTAAATCTTACTTGAAACACTGAAGCAGATATCAAGATCAGCCAAACCAAATCAGCAGTCCTAAATCTTACTTGAAGCTCAAGCAGACTAAACCAAAAAAAAAAAACATCACTATTGCAACCCCACCCAACCACAAGTTAACATCTACAGAGACTGTTCACAACCAGAGCAGTCAGAAGGTTTGGTCCTTTACATTTGCTTCCCGATATCAAGATTCAATCGTATCCATCCAAACAGAAACCCTCAAACCCCAAATTATCATTTCTAATCCAACTAAGTCCTAAAATCGCAACAAATTGCTCACGATAAACTTTTCCTATTTTGCACACCCCCCCCCCCAAACCCTTGATGTCAATTCTGTAGTTTAAAGAATACCCCAACCAAAAACAAAGTAGAGGTTTGAATCACAAATAGAAATACAAATTTCACCAAAAGGCATCGAGAATTTCAGCAAGACTATCACACATATCAAAGCTGCAGATAAATTACATGTTCAACCAAAAAAACAAATTGAAACTGATAAGCCAACACAAAACCAGAAAAGGCACATGCATTACATAAGTAATCTTTGCAAATCAACCATTTCAAACAACTTTCATGTTGTAAAAAATTTAAGGTCCCAAATAAAAAGCACCAGCCAAATTAGGGTTGTAATCAAACCAGGATGGCAATTATAATGTATGACATGATAACCATCAGAAGGTTGATGAATAAATGTTTATAGCAACTAAATGGGACTTCCCTACTATTTTTAGAATTAAGTATACACATAATTCACTTGTTCATCAAATGCCATAGAAAGAAAAATACATGCATAACTGAGCAGTATTTTTTCATCCTCCACACATTTTTCACTGGATAACAAAAAAAGTTCACAGGATATTTCGAAATATAATTAAATAATTAGCTCACATTGTACCTTGGAAAAATATTAATATCGATCTGCAAGCTGCGGACTCTGCTAGTCCACCCCTCATTTTTTCTAAAAGGTCCTCACACTTCCAAAGGAGTTTCTTCCCTCTGGGGTCATCACTTCCACGAAAAATCCTACTAACAAAATCAAGTTCTCTCATAAGAGCCTCCCTATCCCAGGCTGGTGCACAATGCTGGAAGACATCTTTAACCCAACCAAACAGCTCAGATGTTCGATTGCAAGCTCGGCAGCGGAAAAGCATTTCAGTAGGACCTGCTCCACTTTTAACAGAAGGACCCATACAAATTTTCCCATCACGAATAGCACAATCAGTATGAGTCCAGTGGGAACACAAATCACAGCCAATCCAGCGGCAGGTATTGACTTCAAAATCAAACTTGTTGCAGATAACACACATACATAGATTGCAAAAACCATTCCTATTGGCACATAATTCACAGGTGCAGTCATCTGCAGGCAACTGGTTTTGGCATGCTATGTTTCTGCATCTTTTGTACACAAAAATCTCAATGAGAGAAGTTTGGGATAGACTGATGTTCGGATGTAAGAAAGCCTGAATTCCTGTATTTATTGCAACAAGGATTTCAAGCTGTGCCCGGTGTGCTCTAATCAATGTCTTTGCTGTTAAATCAGATCTGCTTTGAACAAACTTCTGCAGAATCAAAATCTCTTCCCTGTTTTGTGAACCTCCATTGCCTTCCAGAATAGCCTTGAGTTGATTCTTTAGCTCATCTAGAAACTCATCAGGGAGGCGATGCATCTTTTCAGAGATAACATCAACTTTTTCTCTTGCAATGTCTCGAAGAGTTATCTTATCAGCACTAGAAACACGACGAATGACAGATTGCTCAGGGCAGTCATTTTCAGTTTTCCCATTTTCTATCTTCTTTGCTGTGACAGCATCAGCAGTAGGCCAAGTTTCTCGTGAGCTAGCACTCTCGGTAGGGGACTCATGAATGTTATCTGAGTTTGATCTGGGTTCTTGGGTATCGGGTGACAAGTGAGGATCGGCGGAGACTAAGGACAATGAAGTTTGTAAGGTCCCTGGTCGTGGTTGTTGACGTGGAGGCAACATCTTTGATGAATGCTGGTGGTTAATATTAGAACCAGATGATGTTCCCATCAATAAAATCCTTTTGATTATTCTGCAAATAAAAGCTACTACAAAGAGTCATGATCTAGCACAACTTAGTAGAATACATGATAATATAATTCTTTCTATTACAGTTCCTGCTCAATCTATTTTCATTATTCCTTCTTCAAAAGTTGCTTTAAATTAGAAGCAAAAAGTAGAAAAGAAATCATAATTGTTGAAAGTAAAGGCCTAATTAACAATTTAAATTGTTCAATATAAAACTATGAGCATGCATTTTATAAGTACAAAATTATATTTAAAACAGTCCATGTTATCGATAACCGTTTCTCTAGTCTCAATCCTTAGAAGCCCAAAAAAAAAAAAAAAATTCGAGAAGGCTTTTAATCCGTCTTTGCCTCGTGATCCCAACTCAACTGACCAAAAAGCTAAATCCAAAATTCCAAATTCATGTCAACATCCAAGTATTCCAGACTTTTCACAACAACCCTAAATCTGTTCCTTTGAAACAAAAATTCTTCTGATCTCGTACAATCACCTATTTGACATAGATGGGACAAAACTCTAATCTGACTCAAACCCAGCAAGAAACCCCAATTCGAAATTCAGCCAACTAAGAAATTTTTTTCTAAAGCGAGAAACCTAAAACCAGAAACCAGCACATTTCGCTAAGCAGACAAGGTCGAAAACTCCAAATGAAATAAAAATCATGAAAGAAAACCCTAAAATTGATAGAGTCCAAAAGGAAAAGTTTATACCTTTGGCGACGATTGGGTCGAAACGTCGGATTAGCTGAGACTGGAGAAGGAGAGATTGACCAGAGTCGGAGAGCCGCTCGAGATATTGGGATTTTTTGTTTTTATTTATGGCCTTTTTAGATCCAAAGACTCACATTGTTTTGCGGGATATCAACGGTGCTGCTGTCTTGGATTCAAAGTGCCTACTTTTCTGACAGTGAGTAGGGAGGGGTCCAAAGGAAAAATAAAATAAAATAAAAGTACACATCGAACATAAGCGTTAAAAATACTACCTATAAAAAAAATTACTTTGAAAAAAAAAAAAAAAAAAAGAGCTATTTCATGGGCTAATTTTTTGTAGTTTTTTTTTCTTAAATATATATTAAAATAAAAATAAAAAGATATAAATATTTTTATTTTTATTTATTATAATTATATTTAATTTATAAATAATTTTATCAATTACGTTTGTATTATTTAAAGATTAAAAATAATATAAACTAATCTTATATACGTATTGATATTTATTTATTTAAAATGTAAAACAGAATAATTAAGATGTAAGTTTTTAAAATGAAGAAAAAAATTAAAAAGTGAACTTTAAAATAAGATTCTCACTTTAGTTTTAAAAGAAAAGTAAATTACAATCGTAATCTTTTTAATACATAATATACATAATAAAATATGTCTTTATATTACATTAGTTTTTAAAAAAAAATACATTAAAAGTGACGAGTAAGTTACGTTGAGTAAAAAAGAAAAGACGCAGTAGTTCTGTTTTCCATTAATTGTATTTTTATTTTAAGAAATTAAATGATACACGTCTTTAATTTTATATCTATTATTACCACTTGGCTACCACGAGTTAATCAAAGAGCAGCTCAATATATGAATTATCAAAAAATAATTAAACAAAAATATATTAATAAAATTATAATAGCAATAATCCGACTTTAAAATCACACCTGCTATCTTTTTTTCTCGATTACAATTCTATAAATTTGTTTGTGTCTTTTGGGAAAAAAACAAACATTTTTCTACGCTGCACACTTTAAATTAAGCACAATTTTTTTCTACTCAACTTCGTAGTAGCACACGCAATCTGCAAAGGATTTAGTGCTACACTTATATATATATATATATATATATATGTCCACACATATATATATATTTAAAATCAAATCTGAATCCACGTAATCTTATTAATATAAAATTTAAATTATATTTAAATTCAATTCAATTCATAGATAAGTCTCGTAAATCACTTGACCTCTGATACCTGCTAAATCACGATTTTTACTATGGTAGAAATTAACTGCCCATTGTTCTGTTTTACTAAGAAAAAATAATTAACAGAAAAAGCTTACATATACCATGGAATAACCCAAAGCTAAACAGCTGTAGATTATTAGTCAAAGGGAGCAAAATGGTTACGCAATTGGTTCACCCGATTCTACTCAACTCTCAAATGGCATCCAACTCACCACGTTGTATCTAAAAAAAAAAACTAGCACTACATCCGAATTATATCTGGTACTTGTCCTTTCAATATCTGCTGAATTTATGGTATGTGCATACGGAAGAACTTTAAAACAAACCATAAACTTTTCATTTCTGACCGCCTGCTTCCACTGGCTCAACCACCTCAGCTTCCAATGTCTCTGCGTGGGGAGGTGGCTGTGATATCGACTGCTGGACGTCAAACATCGATGACCATTTACCCGTAATAGCCATTCCCATCATCTCATATATCTTACCACTGAGCTGTGCTGGATTGTCAGGCTGCATGAACATCAAGATTATAACAACACTACAGGTAGACAATATACGTTACGAGTATCAACACAGTCACATCATGAGTAGCATGTTTCTAACAATCAAAGACCTAAAAATCTTTCAGATCTTCAGTCTCCATTACAAAGTTATCGGAAAATAGGTTCGATGCGAAAAACAAAAACGATATATTCTAAATTAATGCAATATGATATTCTTTTTCCCGGGGGAAAACAACTAGGTGAGATAAAAAACTCACAGTGTAACCACTAGAAACAAGTGCTGCATCATATAGAAGATCTATAGCTCTCAAGGCATCTTCATCGTCTGGGTTACTCTTGTACGCAGCCTGCAAAGAGTATAAGAAGTTCGGTAAAACGATAATAAATGAGGTAGACATTAGTTCAATGTTCATAACCATACATTTAATTCTCTAATAATTGGATGCTCAGGGTTGATCTCAAACACCCTTCTCCCCTTCATGAACTCCAAAGTAGAAGGATCACCAACGGTTTGTGCCTTCATCAGTCTGCAAAAGAATCAATTCAGGTTACACTGATTCTAAAGAAAATTCTTTAAAGAAAAGCAGTGTAACAAGAAGATATTCACCTCTCCATGTTGGCAGACCAACCAAACTTCCCAGATACCAAAACACAGGGTGATGAACTCAGACGGTTTGAGATTTGAACATTGGCAACTTTTTCACCCAAACGTTTCTTAATCCAATCACAAGTTTTACCAAATTCCTCTTTGGTTATTTTCTCCTTTTCCTCATTCTTATCGCCTATAGAATATTGAAAATTAAAAACATTAAAAATACAGATAAACTGCGACCAGGATTAATTGAATTATTGTTCTAACTGCCAAATAATTCACAAAAGTAAGCAGGTAAAGGCAAGAGTGGAGGCTTTAGATAGCCAAGCAATGCTAAATGTAAAAGTTCATGAGAATAAGGAGATCCCACACACTAACCTAAATCCAAATCTTCTTTACTAATGTCTACAAAATTCTTCTCCTTGTAAGATTTCAGACTTTGAATCGCAACCTCATCAATGGGATCTACCAAATAGAGCACCTAGAAAGATGGCACCCAAAAAAAGCAATGAAAATGAAGTACAGGAAATATAGTAAGAAGAGATTTTGATTCAAAGAAGAAAGAGATGTACTTCAAGATCCTTCTCAAGAAGTCTCTCAAGGAAAGGTGCATTCCGAGCACTGCTAACACTGTCAGCAGCAATGTAATAGATATCCTTCTGCTCGGGTTTCATATTCTCAACATACTCATCCAAGCTAATCATCTCATCCTCACTTTGGGAAGAGAAGAACCTAAGCAATGGTGCGAGTCGCTTGTGATTTTCACGATCTTCTATGCATCCCAATTTCAGATGTTTTCCATAATTCTCCCAAAATGTTTCATAATCCTACATTGCAGACAGATATTAGCATACTAAAGCAAAACGACATAAGACACTTATCAATGTATTTGCTCACAAAATGAATAAGTAAATTCCACTAGCCGTGCTTTGTTTAAGTCTCATATTACAGCAAATATACTTGCAATGTCATCCAAGATATGGAGGGAAACGAGTAGGCAGAAGATGAGGAGAGAAAGAAAAATATGATGCCTACCGCTTTATTTTCACTCATTGATATACCCAGAATCATATCAAAGGTTTTTCGAACCAAACGTTTCCTCATGATTCGGACCTTCAAGAACAGCACAAACTTACAGTTATAAGGATGTTAACAAAGCAAAAGAAGTTATTTTTTCAATATCTAACAAGAATTCAGGGAAAAAAATGTAAACCGTACAATGCGACTTTCTTGAAGAATCTCTCGTGAGACATTGAGCGGAAGGTCATTGGAGTCCACAACACCCTTGACAAAGCTTAAATATCGAGGGAACTATTCAACCAAGAATACAAGAAAGCAGACACAAGTTAGACTAAATTTCAATCAAATACATTCATCTCATGCATAAAGGAAAGACACTTGATTACCAATTCTCCATCAAAATCATCTGAAATGAAGACTCTTTTAACATATAGTCTTATATTCTTTGTCTTGGGATTTGTTATGTCATCCTTTCCCATAGGAGAGACAGCCGGAACATAGAGTACAGAACGGAACTCCACCTCACCCTGCAAAAGCAAAGTTTACAACTTACAAAATGAAATACGACAATCTATGTGATGCAAGGCCCATGTTACAACTCCATATATTTTCAAACGATTATCTTCAAAGGACACTAAAGCCACAGTCCAGTTCCTAATAACTCAGGACAACTGAATCCAAAAGAGACTGCACAAAGTTTTCAAAGTTGATTCAAATAACTTCCCACTAAACACTAATCACAGTCATTACCTCCGTTGTGAAGTGTGATGATGCCAATGGATCTGCGTATTCATTAAAAGTTTTCTTGTAAAACTCATTGTATTCCTCTGTTGTCACCTCCTTGGGATTGCGAAGCTGTAAAGATTAAATCAGTGATAGTACCACATATAAAGCATTTTAGAAGTGCACACACTGAAACTTGAGCAATTCTAAACAGAGGCTCAACAACTCACCCAAATTGGTTGTGTCTCATTTGTTAGCTCCCAATCCCAGAACCTCTCAACAACTTTTTTTGTTTTCTTCTTCTTCTGTTACATCAAAGTTGAAAAACAATCAATCACATTCATATTGCTAATGATCCTGTGGATGATGAAACAATCAAATAAACTAGAACAAGGTAACCACCTCAATCTTTTCATCTTGATCAGCCTCCTTGGCTTCAACTGGGTCCTCATCAACTTCAACCTGTGATAACTCAGGCATAACAGATTAGTTATCCCAGAAACTAGTTGATGACTTTTGTTAAGAAAAATGCAAATGTTGATCTCATGTTGAAAGCACCTCTTTAGTGATTCCCTTCTCCTGCCACGTGTAAATTGGGAATGAAACAAACTGTGAATAATTCCTCACAAGCTTTTGAATCCGTTCAGGATGGGCAAAACCTTTGTCATCACGCTGCAATTACACGGACAATAAGAAACAAGAGGTAAGCTTAAGATTTTGTAAAATATAAAAATACTAAAATATTCTTTGTCATTTAAGAGACCTTAAGATACAATGTAAGGCGTGTTCCTCTAGGAACGAGATTCTCTGGGTTTGTCTCTTCCCGAATTGTATAGGAGCTAGCATTTGCCTCTCCTTCCCATACATATTGTCTATCAGATTTCGGACTCTTTGTTGAGACGATAACCTACAATTACAATGAACTATGTGAGCAACTGCCACTAGGAGATCTTCTGAATTCATATGCTAAGATGATAAGTATAATAGATTAAAAATATAACCTTATCAGAAACCAGAAATGCCGAATAAAAACCAACACCAAACTGACCGATCAAATTGTTGTCGGTACCAGCTTCCTTGCTTTCCTGCAAAATTGCACATTTTCTTAAAGCCCATAGCATATAAACCTAGAATCAAGAAATAAAATGTTAACTTAATTATGAGACCTTCACAGCCTTCAAGAACTTTGCAGTTCCGCTCTCTGCAATTGTTCCAAGACAATCTATAAGTTCTTGTCGAGTCATACCAATGCCCGAGTCACTGTAGAAAACAAAGTAGCAATACAAGTATTGCTAAAAACAAATCCGTAACCAAAGAATCTTAAAGCTCATATACTCACGTGATAGTTATGATCCCATTGTCTTTGTCAGTTTGGATACGGATGTCAAGATCGACAGCATCCTTTAAAAGCTGAGGATCCGTAACACTTAGATACCGCAACTTATCCAAGGCATCACTTGCATTGCTGTGGAAACAAATCCATAATTTCAAAAACAAAATTAGATTTATAGATACCAAACATCATTAACGGAATTAGACAGGCTCCTATATAACTTTAGCTTCAAGCTCAATTATCAAAAACACTAACTCCGTATTATCTAGGAATTACTGTCATCTCTTTAAAATATAAAAAGATCTGACATTACCATAGACAATATACCATGTCAGAGGGGATTGAATAACCATATATAGTTATCTGGAATTTAATGCTGCATCGAAGCAAAGATTGTTAAAAGGCTGAGTTTAAACAGATAGGCCAATCTAGGATGGAACAGGGTAATAATCTAATTCTACATCTTTAGATTCAAAATTTCAAATTGTTCCTCATGATCAAACAATCTAATAATAAAAGTCAAACATAATTGACACGCCAATTGTAACTATAAACAAAATCTAATAAATTCAAGGATGAACAAACGAATTCTCAAAACATGCCTGATAAGCTCCC
The DNA here is from genome assembly GCA_038382065.1 of Adansonia grandidieri. NCBI lineage: Eukaryota > Viridiplantae > Streptophyta > Magnoliopsida > Malvales > Malvaceae > Adansonia > Adansonia grandidieri. The sequence continues at coordinate 2,463,395 of JBBYHK010000021.1, forward strand.
GAAGAAACACCTCTTTGTTGCTGTACAAACTGTTGACAATAAGATCCATGAGACGACTAACCTGCCAACCATGTATGAAATAGTATAACATCATAAAAATAAACATACCACAACTCTAAATAAGAACTCATACAAGTCCCAGCCGTAACCTACCTCAGCTTGATACTCATATTTTTCAGCTGGAGGTGGAGGTAGATTTCCCGAATCAGATGCTGCCACAGTTGACTCGTATCGGCTTCCCAAAAACAAATCATTTTTCAAGTTCAATTCAGCCGAATGTCTGGCCCCGTTACATTTCCCTCCTGTTATAGCTGAGTACCACCTGATGTTATTATCACTCCCCACTGCCTGGTCACAACTCCAATGAAACATTTATTAAATAAACATAATAAACCACAAATCATATTATAATAAAATATCCAATTAGCGAATTTCATAAATCCTTTTTGTTAATCATTATAAAGATGAAAAAGAAAAGACTTTAAAAAGTACTAACTTTTTCCATTAGTTCCCATTAATTCATCACTCACAAAACTAAACAACAAATGACCAGAAAAGATAAATTCTTTAAAAAAAAAAAATAGAAGACTTTTCCTTTAATTTCAATCAAACGAAATGAAGATTAAACAGGGTGAAATGAGAGGGATAGATTACCGAGTCAGGGATGGGAGTGGAGGAGGAGATCGGAGCAGCAGCAGCCGCAGCGATCCGGTAACGAGTAACGGGGACGCGGAGGGCGCTGGAGACCGAGCGTCGGGAGAGCCGATGCATCATTGAGAATTGGAGAAGACGACCGAGCAAGCGAGTTTCAGGAAGGTTCACGAATGGTGAGTCAGTGAGTTTGGATGCGCTAGGGGGAGGGGGGTAATTATAGAACGAGGGTTTTAGTAGGGTTTTTAGTCGGGTAAAAGGCTTTCCTCATTCGGAAGCTTCTGGAGATAAGCTAGGATTGAGGGTGGAAATTCGGTACGTTAGGGTCTACCTAAGCGCAGTTTGAATGAATTCAAATAAATGGCTCTCATTCTGCCACGTCATCAGTTTTTGGCCCTTTTAAAGTGGATGAAAACTGGACCGCATAAATAATCCATTAAAAAAATGGATCTCATCCTCACATATAATACAAGGCCCAATCCGAAACACTGAACGTTTCCAAAAAAACTAAACTAGATAAGCCCATCAATCCATAAATCAATACCTTTGCACATCAATCTTACCTAAAAAAATTTTAATTTATGATTAATTTTCCTAAAATGTTGTTGAAGTTTTAAGATTTCACAGATGAAATTAAAAAGGTGAATATATATTTAATAATTTTATAAAAAATAAATGAATTATGTGACTATTTTTTAGTTACCTTTTATATAATTAAAAAAACTAATTAATTTAAAAAAATAAACTCTTAAATTTAAGGATTTATAATTGACGCAAAATAATATAATAGTATATAAATTCATACATGGTCAATAAAACGCATGATGACTCATTATTAAAAATAAAGCTATTTTTATTTATTTTTAAAGAATTTTAATTAAATATTATTTTACCATCGGTATATCAAATATAAATCCTTGATTTAATTACTTTTATCAACAAAAAACACAAAAAAAAATACTTTTGCTTGCAAAATCAAATTAATATTCATTCATTTTCAATTATACTGAGAAAAGCACCTTGAGCATTCGGCTTAGTGGTTGGTACATGCTTACTCTGCTTGATGAGCAAAAATCGAATGTCTTTTTCCCTAAATCATAAAAATTGACAAAAAAAATTATACTCAGAAAAAATATTATTTTCGTTTTACTTTTTTTTTCTTTTTATTCTTATCAAACATAATATAAAAACCATTTTTTATGTAGAAGTGAAAATTGCTCTATAATTGCTCTACTTAGACTTATTCATGGATCGAGCTACTCGTCTAACTTAACACCAATGGGCTTAGGCCTGGATTCTAATATTCTTCTTTTGGGTCTTCTTATCCTGCCCGAAGGGTGATTTTAAATTAAAATAATATATTTTTATTTAAATTTAATTATAAAATATATAAATGTTAATAAAAATTATTTTTAATGTGATAAATAAAAATTTAAACTTTAAAAAAATTTCAAACTGTAACTTAACTCGACTTAACCCATAAACAGAATTAGGCCTCCACTAATATCAACAAGCATATGAAAAGAGATATTGCCTCTACCTGAAACTTTTGGTCCACCTAGAATGATTTGATTGGCACCTCGGTGAAATTACAACATAACATACCAATCAACTTTCCAAAATAGAAATTTCAACCTCTCAATCTCATTCTTGTTACATTACCACTAGAATTTTCAGGGTTGATGCAGGTTGCTAACAGTTTGCTGGTAAACAATTTACAAATCCAATGCAAGTCTTTAAATTTGTTTAATACTATTTTTTAAGAGTAAATACTTGAATTAATTGAATTGAGTTTCGGATTCATAATAAACGATATTATAAGGTAAAGTTGATAATGAATTAAAAAAACTATGATTTTCTTATTTCGAAAGAAATTAAGCACGGTTGAAAATCAGATCGGACCAATCTATGAAAGCAATTGAATTGAGAATTGATGTCTAACTTAGTCCATTATATGTTATAGAATTAGGAATTTAGGGAACCGAAGAAACATTGGTTGAACTGATAAAATATTGGTCCAAAAAATAAGAAAACAATTGGGTTTAAGCTACTTTGAATAAATTTTTTAAAAATTTTTATTTTATGCAATGAGATTTAAACTTTTATCACATCATATCTATATTAAAAGCTATACCATTTTAACTAAATATATATTTTTATTAAGTGGTCGTTATATTTAATACTTCCTTAATCTTAAAATTATTTATTTAATATTTAATTTTTTTAATTAAACAATATGATTTAATTGATTTAACCGAATCAATGATTCGAAAGTCTCGTCGGTTTTACTTTTAGTCTTATTTCTTAAGTTCTACTTCTAGTTTTATTTCTTAAGCGTTGAAATTAAGGGAAATGAGTAATTTCATAACTAAGCTTGTAGCGATAAATGTTTTCCGGAATTCCAAAAGCAGCATTGTCAAAGTATATGCTAGAATTCATCCTTGTGGAACAAAATTTCTAGTAATGGCCGATGGCCGAATCCTTGTTGGGAAAAGATCTAAAACAAAACAGAAATATCCATTTCTCGGTACATTGCACTTTTGGAAATTTATTAAAAAAAAAGATCAGGAATTAGTCAGAGCAAGACAGGTAGTATTGGAATATGTGTGGTTGAAAGACATAAATTAGGTGTCAAAATCTTCTTACCATCAAAGAAACAAACGCTTGCAAACATAGTTACAAGAATATAATGTAGTGTGTAGGGTTTCGGGCTTTAATTAATTGGTTTAATAGCTGAATTATTCAAATTATAAATTAAATAAATATTTTATTAAATTATTTAAATGAAAATTTAGAAATATGCATTATTATTTGAAGATTAGAAAAAAAAATTAAACATATAAAGAAAATTTTCAACTTCCATGTATTTTATGAAGTTCTTCATAAAAAATAAATTTTTAGTGAAAATATTAAAGAATTAATAGTTAGCATACAAAAGTTAACTTATATAATTTTAAAATCATTTTGAAATTTCATTTAATTGGTTTGGGTTAATAGTAAATCCAATGAATCATCAATATTTTCATAAATTCAAGTGATTATTTTTTTTTTTTTTAATGTTACGAAACTACTTACGAACCAACAAAGATGAAAGAGGTTTGGAGTTGAACTCTGACAAATGCTCTGATTCTTAAGTTAGTAAAAGATATTATGAATGAAGAACAAAGAGAGAACGAAAGAATTTGAATAGTTCATACCTCAAAAGTGTTAATATTATAGCTTTATATAGACCTTAATTGGAACTCTACTTGATAGCAATTAAGCTTATTGCCCCAATGAGATTTGAAATTATCTCATCATCTTTTTAATGCTTATCTTTTCAATAAAATCATATTTAGTAACAGAGTTTATGAAAAAATATAACTGAGTTAATTGCATAAATAATCTAATTAATAGAGCAGTCAAAATTAAGAATTGAATCATTGGTTCGATCAATCTGGTCAAATTTATTAATAATGCTAGCAAAGATACAAAAAGTGGAGGGGGAAGGTCAATGCTCGCCTCCTTATATGTAGTTTCAGCGACAAAACCACTTAATTTTAGACCACAAAAGCAGGCAGAGTCATATAAGTTCCAATGCAGAAAAACAAAGAAGAAAGAAAAAAAAAAAGAGTCAAACAAGAAAAAGAAAAATAGAAGATCGCCGGTATCTCATTAAAAGTCAGAACCAACCGCATCATGCAACTTTACAAGCAACAAAAAAACACAAAACTTTGAAGTGAAAACCAACTATAGGAGTATAGCCCACAAAACAATATGCCACTACACTACAAGCAAGCTCGACATTATAGTACAACCAAACATCTTTATTCTTTCCTAAGAAAAAAAAAACCTGCAGTTTTCCATTAATAATTGCATTGATTTGTTGAATTTGAAACTCCCTTTTGCACATTGATGAGAATATAGGTTTAGCTACTTTGTGATGATGATTTTGGTACTAAGATTTAACTTCAATTGTCACCTTTAGTAATTTAAATTATGGGCTCTTGAAAATGAAAGAAGCTAGTTCTAGTATATGTTAAGTCTAGTATGCGTTATTTGAGGTTGTCAGGGTTGAACCGTCGCTGAAACTAAAAGTCCAGGCACAACATTTTCTCTTTCTCTGTAGGTTTTGCATATTGAAGCAGCACTACAAAGTGAACAAGCATATTATGGGAAGTCAACGGATTAGTTGAGAATTTTAGATCTTCCATATTAACTGCTAAGTGACAATCTTTAATGGATTGAGCATCAGCTAATTCTTAACGATGAATGAATGACAGATGAAAAAGATGGATAAGTTTCGTGGTCTACTTATGAATACTGAGATTCGATCAGAACCCTTAAATATGCTGGAAGAATCAAAGAAATTACAAGATCAAGAACAATCTGAAGATGTACCCAGAAATGTATATATTATAAGTAAATACATAGACTTCTAAGACTCTTCCATTAACAAAGAGGATTATGAAACACGGAAGAGTAAGATTTTCTACAGATGAAGCGAAGTATCAACATCAGAATTCTCAAAGTATTTTGATGTGCTTGATGTAGTGGCTGGTGCACTATTAGTCCATGAGCTTGTTGATGCTGGGATTGCCATTGCTCTGAAATCAGTTTGCCTGGTCTGGGAAATTAGTCCAAGAGCAAGTGAATCCTGCTGGGGGTTTTGCCGGCCGTAAGGTGAAATCAGCTCACGTTGGAAGGGTAACATCTTAGGCTCATGGAGTTTGGTGGGGCTGCCTCGAACCTCTGGTTCGGAAAATAGTTTCAGAAGCTCTTTCTCTTCTCTTTTTTCTCTAACCTTCTGCAGCTGTCTAAACCTTTCCTGCAAAAGGGCAATAGAGGAACTAACCATAGTAGGATCACCACCTTGCCTTCCCATTATAGGGGGAAAAAGAACTCTTTCCTTTGTAGCAAATTGCTTGATTCGTCTGTGAAACTTGTTGGTTCTTGATGGGTTATATTGATGTATTTATAGGAGATACTCATTTCCTGTTCAACATCTAAGCATGGATTTATTTAAATACGATAGGAACACGATGTTACGGTCTCCATCATCATTAGCATTCATCATATCAAAATCGCAATTAACACGACTTCATTGAAAACGCGTATACGATCTCAATTTAAATCCTTGTATACTTTTTTGTTGGCATTCGAAATGATTCTGGGTGATGTAATATAAAGGAGAATCGGCTGCAGTGTAGCAAAATCCAAGAAGAAGAGTATTAAGGCTAGCTAGTCTAGGCAGGGCTGGGCTGGGTAGGGAGATGTAGGGAAAAGTACTTTGTTTAAGTAGGAAAAGCGTGAGAGATGGAGTCCAAATGGAAATTGGGGAGTAGCATTTGGAAGCAAGCTTTGTGGGGGAATAAATGGTTAGGAAATCCAGTGTTTGCTTGTCTTTCAAAAAACCTAGAGAGCTTCGGCGAAGATGGTGCCTTTACTGGCACGTTTTGGATGCATATTATTTCTTTTTTCAGTTTTCAACTCACTAATTTTTATTTTCTTTCATTATCATTTTAAGGGCTTGGTCTTGGGTGTATTGAAGGAATAATTTTTGGAGTTTAATTTTTTTTTTTTTAACAAATGAGATCTAATTTGAAATAAAAAAAAATGTTATAAATGTTGAAATTCGAACTACAAATCTATTTGGTTTTACTTGTTAAGAGTAAATTTACGAATTAATTGAATTGTACTCTAAGAGTTCATAATATTCATAGTTTTTTTTTTTTTTTAAACAAAGGAGGTTATAATCAGAAGATAAGAGTAAGAGTTGAGTTGTTAAAATTTTAACTCTCCGTCTTTTAGATCTACTTTTTAAGAGTGACTTTATAATTTAACTGAATTAAATTCTACGATTAATTTTTGGGTTTTTTTTTTCTAACAAAAGAGGCTACAATTCATAGATAGGGAAGTAATTGTAAATATTAAAATTTTAACACTAGATTAGTTGAATTATATCTTTTAAAAGCGATTTCATGAACTAACTAAACTAAATTTTTAAGTTCATAATTTTCAAAATTATGTTGAAATGGAGGAGATTACAATCTTCAAATTTATTAAATTTTATCTTTTAAAAATAACTTAATAAATCAATTAAATTAAAATCTTGAATTTTCGTATTCAAATTTTGATAATTGTGCTTAGACTTCCTTAGTGCTTACGGAGGAAAGAGAAATTAAAACCCACCAGCATGACCTCTTTCCTTTTGTACCTAATCGATCTGAAGCTAACGAGGCTTAACGGTGACGAAAGAAGAGGCCTCAGCAGCTACATGACTGAATTAGACTAACCATGATACTTATTGATACACACAGCGACATACTGTTTCGGAGTCCAATACCGGCTCTTTAATTTTTCTACCTTTTCCTTTAGAATCTGCAAATTCCTGAAGATATAAAACTCTTATAATACAAGATTGAGATCTAAAAAGTCTATTAAAAGGTCGAAGATTGAGTTATGAGTACAAGCATGTTAACACAAAGGAAAAAGACTATCGATGCTAGAATTCAAATTCTAAATTTATTGGACACTAATTAATTGCATAAATCAATTGAATTAATTTTCAATTCTCATCATTTATTTTCATTGAAATTGATCGAATTTTAAAAATTTTTTTATTACGAACCGATCAATTTTTTTCAATTAATAAAAATAAATTTACTTTTGATTAATTGAAATAAATTTAATTTGAATCGATTAATTTGATTTGAACCAAACGATAAACGTCTTTAAAAATCGGGAAAGAAAATGCAAACCCAATCATCTAGGATGCGGATATCCCCGTGACTGTTCGTTTTCTTTTTCTGATGTTGCAAATAATGTCAATCATAACTCTGATTTTACCAGATGTTGGGCAAATATATAACGACAGCAAATTTCATTTCCAAGAGATATCAAAATCAATAATAAAAAATATATATAAGAAAAAAACTTTGTCCTAGCATGCCCATTTTTATCATACAAACAACATGTTGCTATTAAATTTAGTTGAGAAACATTTTCTCCATGGCCCCCAACTGAAAACAAAAGGGTGAAGACAAAATCATAGAATTATGAGCTCTTTGCATGCCATGCCATGCCATAAACTTGCTGTGGGCTATAAATCAAATCATTTGATAGCAGATAGGCCTTGGGATTTAGTTCAGTTGGTAATGCTGGGGTGGGATAAATATGAGAAGATAGTTTAATCAAGCAATGCAGTCAAAAATAATTCGAACAATGCCTCATACCAACCCTTGCCATCCAAATTGCCATTATTGCTAAGTAGGTAGTAGATCTGTTAATAAGTGATCGAATTAGATTATAATTTGAAATTTTTAAAATTTTTTGTCAGATTTTGATTAAATTACATTTGAGCTTCTTTCACTATTTATTATATTATATTTTATATTAAATTTAAATAAAAATATTTTATTATTATTAACTAATGATTCAGGTTGAACATAACCAACTTAAATTTGTAAAAATTTTGTTTAAGGCCCGATATATATAAGTTGAATTTTTTGAGCTGAATTGAACTTATCTAAATTTATAAAACTTTATCTAAAATTTTACCCACAAACTACTTGGCTGGATAAAAATCCTGATCCTTGAAGTCTAGTAGTGATTGACTTTGAATCATATTTGATCTGCCAAGCCCTTCCCTTAAGTTTTTGCCTCTTGACTGGAAAATGTCATCAGTAGTAAGATGATCATCAAAGTCATAAATCTGATCAACTTTGAAGCCATCTGAACGATGATTGGTAACATATTGAAACACTGTCAAAATATCTTCTTCTGGTTTTTCAGTAGTTAATTTATGCTTTTTCTCCTAAAACAAATATGATTGATTCTTTCGGACAGATTAAAAATTTCATGGCAATCTCCATGGAAGCTTATTTTACTTGATAGTACTTTAAGAAACATACTAATAGGGATTGACAAACAATGAAAAAGCAGATTATTGAGCCTAGCCGAAAGCGAAGAGAAAGAGGAAGGGGACATGATCAGTGGGGGGAGCTTAGCTTTTTAAAGAACTTGCTTGCCCAGCCAGTCATGTAAAATGCAATGCAATGGTCACATTAAACTAGTGACTGAGAGAACGAAATGTTAAAGGTGAAGCAGGGGAACTAACTGTTGGAGCCGAGGCTCAACTTTGCATGACCCTTTTTGATTTAATTGAATAAATGGCTCCAAAGGTGTTATGTTGTCCTTTCCAATAAGTTAAACTGAAGTTACGTTATCTCACGTCGGTTATATATGAATTATATTATTTGTAATTTATATTTAAGTTGAGATTTTTTACTTATTGACAATTGATTTAAAATGTTTAACAAGATATTAAAATAGGGTTTGGTTTTATTGTCCTTCCATATGACTTTTACCGGTTATCCCTCAAAGTTCGTCATATGCTAGGCTTATCTATATTCATCTATAGTCGAATGAATGATTAATACGTAGACCTAATTGTAAAACAAAGATGCAAGGTAAAAAAGGAATAGAACGGCAATACATAGCTTGATCTGTAAAAAAGAAAGATGCAAGATAAAAAAGGATTAGAGTGGCAATATATAGCTTGATGAGCAACAAGACTTGGGTAAAAATATTAAAGGAAGAAAGCAGTTTTCAGGCTTTAAACTTGGGAGCTCTGATACTATTATAGGGCACATCCAATTTCAATCTAAAACTAATTAGTAATAGGTGAAGAGATGAAAAAATCATAAACAATTTAAATTTAACTGACTTGAGATAACATTAATTTCCTGTCGTAGCTGGTGAGTGGGACAAAGTTTCTAAGGAGAGAGATGATGAAGACGAGAGGATAAAGGAAAGATCCAAGCTGCATGCAGCTCAATGTGCGTCATGAGTTTATTTTGGAAGATAAATCACATCTCCAAAAACGAAAAGAAATTTATTCTAAATTGATCAGTGAGATGAAAGAGAAGTTGAAATTTATGGGACATGGTGACACAAGCCCAGTGTTGTTGTACGAGGAAAAGAAGGAAGCTGAAATGCTGAATTGGAAAAACCATATAGAGTGAGAGGTTTGCAATTGCCTTTTGGTCTCCTCAATGCTGAAGCTACATATCCCATTCGCATCCAGAAGAACCTTCGCGTTGGTAATCATTAGCGTTCAGTAACTAAATTGCTCTCTTAATTCTTTGTAAAAAAGAGGCTTCAAATTAGGAATATATGCTTATTTCAACAGGAATGAATTGCCTCATCATCTTAAAAATGGATTGCCTCAGCTGTTGGCTGGCATAACTCTATGCTTATTTCAACAGGAATGAATGGAGAAGATCCTCATGATAAACATTAAAGGTCTTCAGGTAATGTGTCCATCAAAAGATCCTCATGATAAACATTAAAGGTCTTCAGGTAATGTGTCAATCATCATCACTTTTTTGGGTTCATAGAAATGGCTAGGAAATGTTTCTTGGACTTTGTTCATACCAACTAGAGAAATTAAGCAGCCTCTTCTTGAAATTGAAAATTTTCACTCAACTAGCCAGCCTCTTCTTACAATTGAAAATATTCACTCACGATGATTTTAGGTCTACCGCATTTAAAGTCTATTTTTATTATTTTACATATATAGCCATTTTCTTGATAAGGCAACTAAAAGCAGAAGAGTTAAGCAATAAATGAAGTTGAACTTATATTCTATGAATCCTAGAATTTTAACATTTATGAATCTAAAGCTTAATGCAGTTAGTTTATGTAAACCCATTAACATCCAACAGGTTAAAAGTTTGAACCTGAGAACCTATAACCCTTTCTCTATTCCAAGGTACACCTGAGTTGTACCCAAAAGAAATCTTAACATTTCTATTCTACATGCCACTTTGTTTATCTTAGGTGGGGCAGAAAACCTTGCTTTAGTCCAATTGCATGTTTAAGTTTTTGTTGCATGATGATCTCAAGAAAAATACTATTTCAGGCGCAAAATATGAGGCATTAATGGCACAATAGATGCAAAGATAAGCGGTGAAATTACATAAGTACTAGAGTTCGCTGGAACAGATGCCACATATTGATTAATTTTACAGCTTAATAAAGCTATTGACCTATCTTAAGATGTTCATTTTCCGGGAACAAAGTTAGTGGCATAAGCCCATGCATTGTTGGTCACCGGATCGGCAAGGTGGTCGAAAAGGTTCTCGATGGGACCTTTTCCAGTGACGATAGCCTGGACGAAGAATCCAAACATGGAGAACATTGCCAGGCGGCCATTCTTGATCTCCTTCACCTTCAGTTCTGCAAAGGCATCAGGGTCATCAGCCAATCCAAGTGGGTCAAAAGCACCACCTGGGTAAATTGGGTCAAGTCCTTCACCAAGTGGTCCACCACCAACTCTGTACCCTTCAACAAATCCCATGAGCACAACTTGGGTAGCCCAGATTGCAAGAATGCTCTGGGCATGGATAAGGTTTGGGTTGCCAAGGTAGTCAAGGCCACCTTCGGAGAAGATTTGAGATCCAGCCTTGAACCAAACTGCTTCTCCGAACTTGACACCGTTCTTTGAAAGGATTTCAGGGAAGACACAACCAAGGGCACCAAGCATAGCCCATCTGCAGTGGATCACCTCAAGCTCACGGTTCTTAGCAAATGTCTCAGGGTCAGCTGATAATCCAGCAGTGTCCCACCCGTAGTCACCAGGGAATTCACCAGTCAGGTATGATGGGATTTGGTCGGAGAATGGACCCAAGTACTTTGGGCGGTCAGGGCCATACCTATTTTTTTTTTTTTGGTCAAATTATTGGTCAATAATCAGATTATGAAATGGAAATATGGTTCACTCTCATGTTTTTGCTCATAAATTTTCTCAACAAATTAGATTTTGCATGCAACAAGATGAAAAATGCTCCAAATGTTCAACTAAGTCGTCTCTTTGCGAGGTTCCTCTTTAAAACTATATTAACAAATTAGCTGCTCGATGTTTCAGTTGGTTTAAAATGAGCCCTGATTGCCACTAGGATTTAGTGCTTTATAGCAAGATACTACTAGATAATACTAAGAAAGCAGCGACAAAAATGTAATTTATATATACCAGATGCTGGTGGGGGCACTTTTCACGGTTCTGCGCATGGAAACACGACCGCCACCGGTGGCACCGACCTTGCGGACGAGCTCATTGGACTGCTTCAAAGCTGTCTGGCCAGCGAAAGCAGATTGTTGGATAGCAGAGGTTGCCATGGTGATAATGCCTGAGAGCTTTTTTGTTAGCTAGACTTGGTTTTCTTTGCTGAGTCTAATTTGGCTTGGAGGATTAGATGGCAAGGGGTGGTTGGGGTTATAATGGAGATGAGAAGATTGTTGTGGATGAGGAAATGTACATGTCAGCAGCACCCTATTGGCTGTTGCATTGGATGTGGATTCCCATGTTGATATTTTGGGACAGATGTAGAGGCTGCTGTTATGCCACGTGGGATTTGAAGATCTTGTTTGGGAGATGTTTTTCATGGTGAAGAGAAAGCCACTAATAATATTGGGCTGCTTGTCGATCCATAGTTTTCGGATATATCCAAAACTGGGTTGGCTTAATTATTTTAATTTTAGATTTTAAAAGACATTTTTTTATCATTTGATTCCATTTTCTAAACATTCTCCATAAAATTTTAAATTTTACGATAATTTTTTTTATTATTTGCTTAAATTCAATTATTAATTATTTTTTAATAATAATTTAATAACTTGTAATATATATGAAGTAAAGAAACTGATAAACAAATTAAATAAAAAAAATGATAACTATACCCTTTAAAAATTCTTCTTAAAAATAATTAAGTTTTACAACAACTTAAAAAAATATCATATGATCTTAAATTCTTAAAATACCCCTTAATTTTTATTATGTATTTTTTTAAAAAAAAATACTTTTAAAAAATGTATGAATTATTTTTTAAAAAAAATAAATAAATCAGCATAAAGTTCAATGAATGTGTGGGCAAATTTTTCAAACATTTGCTAATGAGTTCGAGAATTGTCATTATCAATTCTAAAATTCTCAAATAGATAATAATAATAATAATAATAATATAGCATTAACTCCTGCTAAAACTACTAAGCTACTAGTTGAAGGCACTATGATGCAGAAAATGTTTTGAGTCTGAAATCTTCGGCTACAGTAAAAACCCAAGTGGGTGGAATGGTGAGAGGGTTCAATCTCATTGCAAAGTGGACTTATTTGGGTTTTAGCGCAAAGTCCAGTCAATGCCAATGTCAGGGTTGACATAGCAGGAATAAGAAGCAACCAAAAACACTGAAAATAGAATGCCCAACAACGGGAAGCCTGGCGAAGTTCCTAGCCTCAGGAATCCAGACTGAGAAGATCCGCTTGAACGCTGGCTCGATGACACTTCCGAAGCAGAATCTGCTATAAATTTAACAGCAAGACCGATCCCACAAAGGCAACCTGCGTAAACAAAGCAGAAACCCCACTGCATCGCGTTTAGCCTCTCATAGCCTGCTAAACTTTCCAAGAACTCAACCAGTAGCACCTGCATAGCCATAACAGCTCCCGCAGCCATCAAAAACCAATGACTGCTGTAGATGATTAGCAATGCTTCCTTCCGCGCCAAGATTATCATTGCAATGAATAGATCGAAGAATTGGCATAGCATGAAACTATTGAAAACCATAGTTTTTACAACATCTTTGTTCATATGGATCATAGCTTGTCCTATAAACTGTAAGAGCAGCAAATAAAAAGCACCTGATACAGCTCGGACCACAACATTTCTCCACATGGTTTTGGTTAGCAGTGACTTGGTCCTCGCCAGAGGTTCGTTCATGAGCTCATGGCCTCGTAACTCCATCATCATCATTAGGCCGCCTAAGATACAAATACTGCAATTCACCCAGATCAAATGAATTCCTGTTATTGGGGAGTCATCTAAAACTATTGTTGTGACAAGGTTTACCAACAAGCCAGAAAAGTTAGCAGTCAGCTGGATTTGGGTGAAAGTCTGAATATTTCTATAAGCACATTTACCACTCTTCAAGATGGGACTTAATGATCTCATAGATGAAATAACAATGTCAGAGTTCGCTTCAGCCATTTTAACGCTACAAGAACTCACTGTGATCCCCACATCGGCTTCCTTCAGAGCTAGCATATCATTCATCGTCATCCCCCCGATGAATGCCACTACATGGCCTCCCCCTTTTAAACACTGCAAAATGTGAATTTTGTCCTCGAATTTACAGCTTCCCACGGCAACAATCTCATTCATTCTTGCGGTGATAATAAGTTCAGCATCCTTAACTTCAATTGACGCACAGTTTAAAGCCCGATTCGAGATTCCTAGTTCACATGCCATCAATTTCACTGCTTCGACATCATCCTTTAACATCAGCACGCAGCCTACTCCTTCATTTTTAAGAGCTTCCACTGCTAATTTAATCTCTTCTGGACATCCTAATCTCTCAGTCTCTGTGCTTTCATCCGTTGGCTCAGTTGTTAAATCAAAGCAAACAACTGAAACAGTGCCAATTGTGCCACAAGATGATAAATTCTGCACATTCGTGTCCTCCGATGTCATCTTCTTCTTCCAGTGTGAAAGGGAAGCCACAATCACAACCGGCATTCCATGTTGTAACGAAATTACCATAGAAGCAAGAGCACCTGTCAATATTTGAACTTTTCCTCTGGGTTTCAAGAAAATCCCTTCAAATATTTTTATCAGCTGGTGAGTTGAAACATCCCCCTTTATATCTGGCATGTTATTACTCTTTTGGTCCTGCTTCCTAAGGACTAAGTTGATTAGCACTAAAACGGAGATTAATACAGAGATAGAGAGTGCAACATATTCCATATAGGCATAGGACTTATCAATCTGAGCTTCCGTCAATTTCTTCTTATTGAGATCAATTTTAAACGAGCTTTGTAATCTACTCAAAACTGTATCGTCACCCACCGAAGTTACAAGCATATCACCTTCCCCATCAATAATCTCTGAACCAGAGTAGAGGAACGGATGCTGATCCTTATCGATTGTAGGGTGCAATTTGTTATCCAACTTCAAACCTTCTCCATGAACAAACAAACCATCAGCAGGAACAAAATCCCCCTTCTTCAAACATAAGATGTCACCAACCACAAGGCTAGATATGGTGATGGTTTGGGGTTTTCCACCTCTTACAACACGTACTTCGAACTTGTTCCTCTTCTGCAGCTTCCTTGCTTGGCGATAATTTGCCACCAAACGAAGAGTGACTAGCATGAACACAGCAACAAGTATTGCAACCCCATCATGCCACCCATATTTGGCTTCTTGCTCCATCATCTCAGTGGCTAAGGACAGGGCGGCTGAAACCAGGAGAAGACAATGAGTATAACTTTTGCAAGCTTTCAAGAAGAAAAAAAGACAGTCCTTAGCATTAACAGTATGCTCAGTGTTGGTGATCAAACTGGCTGCTCGTTGCTCTTCAAAGCCGAGCTTAATTTCCTCTCTCAAGTAAGAAAGACTCGATACAAGTTTTTCTCCTCCACCAAATTTTTGCAGGGAGTTCAAGTCTCCCTCTTTCACAATCCGAGCAGCTTCTTTTAGAGTACAACCTTCAGGATCATCTTCTTTTCCTGGGTTAGAAATGTCAATTCCAATGTGTTGTATAGAGTCAGCTAGCACAGAATTTGATGTTGATGAAGGCAACCTGGATTCAGTTCCATCTTCAGGGAACTCCTCTATTTCAGAATGAAAAATGGCAATTGCAGTGTAGGTTGATGATGGTAACGAAGAAGGCAGAACTTGATGGGTTTTTCTGAGAGAATTGAGAATGCGAATTTGAACAGAAATAATCCGTAATATTCGATGCCAGTTCTTCCGAGATGAATTCGTGGTGGCGCTGAGTAAGCTGGCATAAAGAGTGTTGCCACCATGCTCATCACAACCTTGATAATTGCTTGCTGATGAAAACATGTGTTACCAACTTCCCAGTATCACAATTCAGAATCGAAAACAAGGAGCGGATGCCCCGAACCCCAACAGCTCGAACAACTCTGTCCAGGACCGTTACGTAAATTGTCCGTCCCAATCACCGACAATAGTCTGTGTACTCCCCAGTATTTCTTCTCCACGTTCTTCAAGAACAATCGGATGCTTCCTCAGTCACCAGAATAAAAGAAACTTTATACAAATCATGAAAAAAAGTTTCATTTGAGACATGACAGCCATGAAATTTAAATACAATGTTTTGAGCATCTCCCAATCAAAGTAAAATATGAATAGATAAACAAATATTTGGTCTTTTTTTCTCAGCTGAGGACAAAATGAAGGCCCAAAACTCCAAAATTCACGTCTAGAATCAAGATAAGTTTACGTCTCTTCAGAAAATTTTGTCGAGGATTTATACAACATTTAAAGTTCATATTGCGTTTAGAACCTAACACAGTCAGCCTTTGTTTGAACTTTCTTGATGCGATGAACCCATCTTGCCGAGAACTTAACTTGATTAATCGATACAATCACCCTTATAAAATAATATATTAAGTAAATTTAGAATTCGGATTTCAATATATCATTCCCTTATAACCGACTTAAGCCTCCTTTGAAAATAAATAAATTAATTAATTAACCCATCTTTCCTTATCGAGCATTACGAATAGTTTTGAACTAATACCAAGTAAAATAGGAGAAATAACAGCTCTGAAATTAACTGTTATTTATAAAGAACTATGAAAAAAAAATATCGAATACTTACTGGGAGATCGAAGATCCAAGTAATTATGCTCCGTCCCTCTAGAAAATCTTCACAACCATGAGGGCTTACTGTAATAATACCAAGTTTCTGCAACACTGAAAACCAGAAGCATGATTTAACTTTTTTTTTTTTTTTTTTGGAGTTAAACAAACCAAAATGGAAAGGTTTGATTCTCTCTCTCTCTCTCTCTCTCTCTCTCTCTCTCTCTCTCTCTTTAGCTTTCCTTTTCCTCTCCTTTCTGGGGTCAATAAGAATGAAGAAGGACACTGCAATTTTGAGTTTCAATTTTTATTCCATAGAAGTTGTGTAACAAAATGAGAAAAGACAATGAAATTTCCAGGAAGATCAGTTTGAAATTGCAGCCATTGCTAAAAGCCCAACATGCCTACCATTGCCAAGTTGATGGCTCTGTTTCTCATTGCTCCGCGTCTTTCTTATAAAACCAGCCATCAACAGTACTTAGAAAAAATATAAATATTGGTAATTTCTTTCCTAAACACTCCGGTCATGTATTTTTTTCCTTTAATTTTTGGTCAATATTCTTAAGCATGGTCTATCCATTAATGAGGAATTGGCTTTAACACAAGGCAAAAGTGATGAAAACAATTGGTTTTATCAGAAATATGTAACGCGTTAGGAAAATTCTAGGGGAAGCTCCTTAGGGTGAGCTTCCCCTAAGGTACTTGACGTGGTGAGCTCCCCGCTCACCACGTCAAGTCACCTTAACCTTTCCACCGGTTTTGCCGGTTGGAAAGGTTTTTTTTAATTTTTTAATTATTTTTTATTAAAATATTTTAAAAATTAATATTATTAATTATTATAATATAATTTTT
>JBBYHK010000021.1:2480644-2653254 GCA_038382065.1 Adansonia grandidieri
ATTAATCTAGTATTTAATATAATTTAAGATTATTTTAGAACTTGATATTTAATATAATATTTTTAATATATATATATCCTGTATAATTGGTTGAGGGTCGATTCCTTCACGAATTATTTAATAATAATTAAAGATTTAATATAAAATAGTTTTTATTTTTTGCTACTCATAAATGATATTTCAAAATTTAATATAAAGTATATTTTTATTTTTTATTATTTTTAAATAGTAGCTTACAATTTAGTAACAAATATTTTTTTATATTTTTTTATTTTTAAGAACTATTTTTAATATATAATTTATATTTGTAATTTATATATTTATATATATAAAAGAATCAGTTCGCATTCCATACCAAGAAAATGACTTTTTCATGAATACAAAAGCAAAAAGCAAAATAGTAGAGAAAAGTATGGTTAAATTGTAATTATAATTTTTTATTAATAATTATAATAAGTATTATTTTTTAGAATAATTGTTTTTGCTTTTACCTCTTGTAAAAATTATCACTCTATGTTACTTTTTTAAAATTCTCTATGTTATTTATTTGTGTATATTAATAATTATTATATTATAATAATAAAAAATTAATTTTATAATAAAAAATATATTTTTATTAGTAAAAAATTAAATTTTATAATTTATGAAATAATAAAATTATATTTTAATAATTAATAATATTAATTTTTAAAATATTTTAATAAAAAATAATTTATAAAAAAAAAACCTTTCCAACCGGTAAAACCGGTTGAAAAGGTTAAGTGTACTTGACGTGGTGAGCAGGGAGCTCACCACGTCAAGTACCTTGGGGGAAGCTCACCCCAAGGAGCTTCCCCTTGAATTTTCCTAACTTTTATCTATGCCTGTTTTAATTTGAAATAAAGAGCTTAAAAGTCTAAAATAATTTTTTAATATGTTGTCTATATTTTATACATAAAAAAGTATGGATATTAGTAAAATTTTTATTGAATTTATTCATTATATTTTTAAAATTAATTCTATTATAAATATTAATAGGATTTATTTATTTTGCACGTTATACAAATTTTAATTAATAAACCTTTTGTTAGTTTCAGTTATTTATACAAATGCGCAACGCTATATTTAATGTATGGTTATTATTTAAAAACAAATAAAAAAATTATTTACATGTGACAACAAAAAATTATTGTTAAAGAAAATTAAGAAAACTCCATTTTATCCATTTGATTTTTGTTTTTTTTTTTAATTTTAATTTTTGAAAAAGATTTTTTTATATTATCTTCAAGGTGGCACTTAAACTGACATATTTTGAGATTTGAAATTAGGGAGGGATGAAATTTAATGGATAAAGAAAAAGGCTTCCTCCTTAAATGGAAAAAAAAAAAATATATATATATATATATATATATATAATTCTCTATTGTAAAAGATGGCTTTGATTTACAAAATACAGTGAGAAGTACAACTCTAATGTTTGAAAAGCAAATTCCTTTTATTTCCCATACTTTGAATAGTTTAATAATTTTAAATGAATTGAGAAATATAAACATTTGTTAATATCTAGTTTTTTATTTATATATTTTTCATTTTTATTCATTTAGTAGCTACAAAAATAAAAATTATGGGAATTTAGTTGTTTTAAAATTATCTTTAAATACTATGAAATTAAGTAAGTTATATTTACTACAAGTACATATTAAATATTTTAAATTTATCTTTAATTTAATTATAAAAACCATAAATATATTTTAAAATTTTGAAAGTTGAATATGTCTCATTATTATATCAATCAAATCTGGTCAATCACAAAGGAAAGAAGCAGAGTAAAATTGTTTAAATTGGCTGATATTGTTGCTCTTCATTCCCAACCGACAGATAACAATGAATCAAAACCACAATAAAATGAACCTGAAATCTAGTTCAATTGGTTTATGTAGCAACCCTTAAAAGGTGACATCTTGCAAGTTCATATTCAAATTCTAATATCTAAAATCTTGCTTCTATCTTCAAATTATGATCTTGTAAAAAAATAAAAATAAAAAACAGCCACAAAAGCAGCCAACCTCTCCAAGCTCGTGTTGATGCCTCGATCTTCTAGGTGTTTTTTTTTTTATATATATATATATTAATCTTAGAATGCATGCTTGGGTGATGCATTTAATAAGAGAACAAAAAGAGATAAAAAAAAAAACACACATGATGATACAAATACTATTAATTAGGCTAAACCGAAGAATGAAATCAGTATTAGCCCTAATAATCTGTCATACCATTGGGGAAAGATCCTCTTCTAATTTGACATCATCCCCTTGTACACATCCAAGCATGATGGCAGTCAGCATTAGCTTACCTGCATATGGGAAATCCCTATGCTGCATCAATATGGCCTCCACAGACGATCGCGTATCCTTCAAACCGGCTGCTTCTAGGTTTTCTTGTCTCAATGGCAGCACTTCATCAAATCCATCTTCAATGGTTTCCGCTTTCGGACCATAACACCTATTTGAAGCCTTGAAAAGGATAGTTTGGCTAAGTTGTTGCAAGGTTTCCTCGTCACTCCAACCTTCGGAAGCAGATGTTTGATAGAGCTCACTCCAAGGATCTTGATCGGCAGCGTTCTTCCAGCACTCTTCCAGAAGGTTTCTGTGGCTCTTGCGAAATGATGAGCTAGTCCATGCAAATACATCAAAAACTTGCAAAGCTAGCTCTCTGCTTTCACTTTTGAGACACAGCTCTATGAGCTCCTCAGGACGAAGGAGCTGCGTTTCAACACATTGCTTTGCGTCATCAGTAGGTAGAACTTCCATAATTTCTTCCTGCAGAAGACAGCAAAGAAGATACAGACTTGACTATCAAAGGATAAAACAGATTAATATTTTTGCATGTACTGATGCACTTTGAGCACATTCATTACATTACATAGTGTACCTAAAAGGTTCCAACAAAGCAATCTGTTATTGAATTTGAATAATTTTTCTAGCCTTCACTGAGATATTCAGGAATCTCTTGTCAAGAAGGAAAATAGACAAAGAGAGAGAGAAAAGTAAGATAATTCACTCCCATGACTAAAAGGAAGATTAAAGCCTTAGAATGAGCCAAATATTATGAAAATTCTCATCAGATATTTGTAGATGCCAGATAAATTCCATTATTCCTTTATTTTGGAATGAAATCCCATTGCTTGCAGATTATTTGTAAATAATAATAATAATAATGGAATTTAAGATCAGAAATTGTTTCAGAAAGGCTGACTGGAATTTTAAACATGGAACTGTGGCTCCATAAACCAAAGAAACGGTGTTGAATATAAAACGATAAAAGAAGAATATGAGAAAATGGAATTTTCAACATGCTTGCTCAAGTGGTTTAACATGATGATAAAAGGTATAAAATTACCTCCTTCCAAATTCTAGAGATGCAAGTGACAGCATCTCCAGCTTATACAAACTTTACGAAGCAATTTAGAATTATCGATGACTAAAAATTACGAAATTTCCACCCCCAGACTGTATTTTCAGGAGCAAAGCTGAAAATGGGTTAGGTTACATGGAGCCACTTAAGCTCAGCTCGGTGAATACTTGAGCTCGAGCTTGATTCGCTGACTGTAGAGAATAGAGCTCGAGCTCAAGCTCAAGTAGCTCAAGTGCAAATAGAGTGGAATTCAATAGTCTAATACTTAGCAAGTTAGCTCAAACAGCTTGTGAGCTAAATTCAGTTTACAAATTTTTTTGATAGTGTAATATACACATCTGAAATTATTAATCAAATTTCTATCACAAGCCTGAGCTTTTGACTATCTTGATTCAGCTCAGCTTGACTAAACCACGTTAAGAAGGTTTATAACAGCTAGTATGAATTACTATAGGTCATGACATGATAAAACCATGCATTAACGAGAAACAACGGCACTTTAAAGACAAACACAAGGAAAAAGGATTCTTGTTCAATGCAACAACCTGCAATCTCAAAAGCTTCAAATCAGCTTCTATCCGTTTCACTTTTATCTGATAGTCAGCATCTTTACCTGATCATTAAAACATAAAAAAGAATAAAGGATAAAAGGGAAAAGAAAGAGATTTCAAGGCCTAATAGTAAGAGATGCTTAAAAATATGTTTTCAACTTTTTAAAACAGAAAGTAAAAGAAGCAAAGACAGAGTAAAGAATAAGTATTTACTGATGATAGCAGTTCATGTAATCCTTTCATGACATTTTCCTTATTTTCTGTTTTCGACAACATATATATATATATATATATATATATATATTTCAAGATTTCTCCTCTACTAATCAGTATTTTAAGACAAAAAAGATGAAACTTTCCCATGAAAAAGAAAATAAATTCAATGGAAAATATGAACCAGAATGCAATCAAGAAATAAATGACAGACAAGAAAACAGATTACCTGCAAAGGCAGCTATCTTGGAGAGGTTCAAAAGTCGTCTCCTGTCGGCCAATGTTGGTACAGGATTTGCATGGTCAGAATCAATCTCATCTTCAGTGGTTGAAATAGAGCCCTCATCATGAGAAAGAGCCAAAACATGGAGAGTTTCAGAAGCTGCTGAAAACTGATGAAGAAATACTTCATGAAGCCATAGGAGATCCCGGTAATCATTTAAGAAAATGGATAGCTCTTCCTGGAATTCCTCCCCAAGCCTTAGTAGCTTAGAGAATTGCTTTTTCTCATACAGCTGTTTAAACACAAAATAACTGAATCCACCCCTAGGTCCCATGCTCTCATGCTGCAAAACCCATAATCTGAAGTTATTGTAGAAAGCAGTGAGGCAACAAGGGAGAGAGGGAGAAGCAGACAATAGATAGAAAATCAGGCAGAAAAGGAGGAAGGAGAAGAGGAAATTAAGAAAGTTTTTTAAAAAGGAGAGGAGAGGAAGACTCAAGAACCAAAGGCAAGAGACATCTCAACACCCAAAACTCGAACTCCACTCCACGATATCTCAATATTTAAAAGCAACTAGAAACAGAAATAAAATAGGCACTGATAAGCCATATCCTAACCCTAACCTAAATTTCAAATAGCAAATATGCCAAATACCCTAATAATTCCATAAAAACTAAAAAAAACTCTTGAACACACAACAGTTAGCAATATTAATATTATAGAGAACATGTTTAGAAATTCTTGCAGGAAGAAAATCAAAACATCACTTCTTAGTTCCATTCGTTACAGCAACTTGAATGAAGAAAGCACCGCTTGGCAAAGTGTACGAAAATTTGCCCAAAAATTGCAAATAGTGCATGAACAGTGGCAAAGCATGCTATTTCATACCTAAAAGGGGCAACAGCATTGCAGATGTTCAAGAAAATCAATGAACCCAAACAAGAAAGAATTGTCAAAGCAAACACCCAAATGCATACCATAAGATTTCTAAGCAATCCTGAATCGTTGAGATCACAACATATGTTCCACATGGTCTGGTAGCCTTCATGTCGTTTTGCCATTGACAGCAAGCTTGAAGACAGTTTTCGAAGGATTTCTTCTTTGTTCTCTTCTGTGCTGTCAGTTATGTCCTGCAAGGAATAAACAATTCAAGGGTGCACACAAATGTACAGCCAGGAATAAAAGAAGAGAATACTGGGCAGAGAAAATATTAACCTGACACGCAGCTTCTACAAAACCTTTAACTTGTTGATAAAGGGAATCAAGAATTGCATCCCTTCTACTCCAGTACTCATTTAAAAGACCTTTGGGTTCTTCTCCTCGCTCAACTTTAGCATTTATAGCACCACTATATGCCTCAAGTAGAACTTCAGTCAATGCTTCTAGATGAGAATATAGTTCTGACTTAACTGACATATCTAGCTCAGATGTTTCCTTTAACAGCTGAAGCATGAAAGATGCAATGCTCCACAGGCCATTACGCACCACTAATTGACAATACCAAGGTGTTAAGCCCTCCGGTGGTGGATACCATAGGTGATTCTCATTTTTGTAGTCCATGGCAGCTCGAAATATAGTAACACATGCATTTGAGAGTTCACAAGCTCTATGGATCTGAAATCTAACTGGCTGCTCCATGCTGATTAAATATTCTAGATGTCTTTCTAAGCAATAAAATACCTGTTCAAGATCAGAGACCTTACTATAGAAAACTTCAGCGTTATCTCTGTCCATCAGAAGCACAGTATTTCGCCGGGCCTTCTCCCCTACTAACTGAATCAGATCCCAAAGAGCCCCAGAAACTTGATTTTCAAAACTTGAATGAGTGGAGCCACCTCCAGCTAAACGGTTTTGGCTAATCACATTCTGTAGTTCCCTGAGTTGAATAATTGCAGAGAGCTTTTCACCATGTTCTAAGATGATTTGCAAAGAATGTCCTGCCAAACAAGTAATAAGTTAAACATGATTTCTCTCCTTTGCCTGTTCTTTTATTAGAGGCAAGATAGCCATGAAATAAACTCTTCCACATTACCATTAAGACAAATGTCCCTAGATCTGTACTAAATACAAAGAAGGGGGAAGACATTACAGTTAGATAGGGCATCAAGAATAAGAACCAGCTCACATGGTTCCCTTCTGAGAATGTCTAGCAATGGAAACTATTTGAAGGCAGCCAAAGAAAGATCTAAGATGCTATTCAGATATCAAAATATGACCACCAGGAAAAGCTAAAAATCTAAATTGCAGCCAAAAACTCAAAATGGGACCTCCAGACGCTACTAACAACTGAACATAAAGTCACCTTTGCCATTTGTCTACATATTGCAGCCTAGAAATGCCCTGCTAAGTCCTTGTTGTTATAAGTCGACATATGTGCTAAATAACAGTTCAAAAACCAACCAAATGGCATATTACTAGTCAAAGTTTATATTAAATGTATCATGAAACACAATGAAGAATAAATACTGTTGTAGGCAATTGAACTCTAAGAAAAAAGGAAAAATAAGGGAAAAAATGACTCAAGAATAGAATGCACTAGAAAAAGCTAGGGTGACAAGTAGCATATCATACTCTGTCCAGAACATAACTCCTCATGGCACTTAGATAAAGCAAGAAACTGGAGAAATTTTTTATGCTTCTGCTGCTTGTCCATGAGTTGAGCTGATATAATACCCATAGCAACAATTTCAGCACCTCTAGTGGTTGTCCAGTGTTTAGCTAAGGTGTCAACAATCGATTTGCTTCTCCTTACAAAAACATTGGTTTCTCCATCCCTTTCAAATGCCCCAGAACTCTTAAGTTTTTCTAGTGATCCATCAACCTTCCCAGATATCAGGAACTCATGGAAAAATTGACCTAATAAAGCTTCTGATTCTTCATCTTGGGCAGTTCGACGTGTAATCCCAGTCATAGCAGTTGTTTGTCTACCACCAGCATCCCATGCATCTGAACTAGCACTTCTAGGAGCAATATTGCCGGCAAACATAAGGTTCCTTCTCTCCTCTTGTGCGGATCCTTCATTTGAGCTCCCCTTCCGAGACAAGCTTCGCTCAGGAGGTTCAACCCCACCAAGTACGACGGCCTTTTCTGGTATTGCCCATATCCCCGCTTTCTCAGTAAGCACAACCCATGCACCATCTTCCCCATCATCAGTAGAAGGAAGAACCGAAGCATCTAAAACTTTCCCAGCATCATAAGGTAAGTCAAATTGATAGAGCCGAGTAGAATTTCTATAGTAATGGGACACAGTTGCAGTTCCTTCACCAGAAAGTATAATTGCCGATCCTGAGGGCTTGCCCCCTACTCGAAGTCTCATGGAGAATAAGAAATCCTCATCTTCTACCCTTGCTTTTGGAATTATCACTTGGATTGGAGCCTTTTTCTCTAAAACTCTTTCATGTAAATCAGAGGAGATGCTCACCTCAGACATATATTGCATAGTCAAAAGAGAATATTGAGTGTAACTTGAGCTACTAACCCGGTCCTTGCAGAAGGTGGCAACAAGAACAGTAATAACCTTACCATGATCATCCACCTGCAGGTCCAGAGGCCAGATTCGTTTCTGTCCAGCCAGATCCTTCTTAATACCCAAATCACCATCATTACCAACAATTTCCTGAGACCAAAGCTTTGATACCTCCAAATCAGGAAAAAGCTTGATGTTGAAACACTGTATTTCATGATCTGTGAGTAGAAAAAATTGGCGGTTGGAGTCTGAAAAGGAAAAGTATGGAAGACGCCATATCATTGACCTCGGATATCCCTTGCTCCCACCAAGCTGACCAATACCAGTGCCTTGGGATGACAAATTTTGTATGTTCTGGTATACTTTATCTAGTTGAATACCACTGGGGGTGCAGTAAAATTGCCAAACCTTGCCACTGGAACAACACGCAAGGGCAACACATGTATTTTGGGTACCAGGAATAGCAGAAGCAATCAAAGAGTTGAAAGAACTGGAACCAGTAAAACTAGTTGCATGCCTGTTTGGGGTGGCATTGCTGTCAATAGGTGAAGAAGTCACCAATGATTCATCAGAAGATGCACAAATTGTAACAGGAGCAGTTCCCACATCATCAAAGATGTCAAACCAGTATAAAACGGCTCGAGTTTTCTGGTTACACAAAACAATACCAGCAGAGTGGCGATGATTTGCAACTCTATTGGTTACTTTTGAGGTGCTATCCCAATTGACAACAGAAAGCAACCAATTATTACGGGGAGAGGAATTTCTGCCAAGATCAGCATTCTCTAAAACATCAGAAGGAATTTCAAGAGTAACGCATTTCTTTGAAGCAGAGACAGACAAATAACTCCAGATAAAAATTTTGTTCCCATATATAATCCATGATAGGCATGTTCCCTTATCCATTCCGCCTGATAAACAAACATTAGCTGGACACAGATCACACGGAAGCAACAAGTTAGTTGTTTCAAAGGAATAAAATAGATCTAGATATAGTTAAATCATAGGAACCAGCAATACTGACCAGGAACACGCCTCCGAAGAAAACCGGTCTGTTCATCATGAACAACTTGTGGAAACTCTCCAACAAACACTGGCTTAATTGGATCTATTCCATCCCCTTTGTCATTCTTGTTTGCCGGTGGAATTCTGGGTACGATAGGACACAAAAAAAGAAATATATTACTATTTACTAACCAAGACTTTATGCTAAACACAGACACAGAGAGAAAGTCAATTCATACACTCTTTAGATCAATAAAAAGATTATGAGGCAGAAACTTAATGCAGGTGCAATAATAAGGCATATAGCTCTTTTATTTCAGATTTCCAACTTTTCATTTTTTAGGAAGTAAGGAATTTTGTTCTTTTAAGAGGTTTTTATCCAGTAACTTTGAAATGCAGCACCAGTCCTATATAATTTTATATTTATTTTTGAGGTTACTTCGGTTTAATGACTGGTTAGAGTATGGAATTCTAAAACTAACCCTTATGGGTTAGGCGTTCTTTCTCTCTAAGATCCTGTTCATCAAAATAGGAAGGTATAAGGCTAGCCAAAAGAAGAGGCACGTGTCAAGTCAGCCAAAGGCAATGAAATAGAAAGGGTTCACTACTCCCCTGCCGTCAAAGCGAACCAGTGATCATGTAAACCAACCTACTTAGAGGGAAGGAGAAGGAGGTGAACGGTATAGACCCGGCTCCATGGATTCATTTCATTCGTTATTCATGTTAGCTATTTCCATGTCTTTCGCTGCAGATGGTAGGCTATAGCTTCCTTCAAAGCACAATCACAGTTTGCAAGCCACGCCGGCATCATTAGACATCATCACCACTCACAAAAAGGAATAACCTCAACTGTGAAACAAATCCTAGCCTTCACTAATTAAAGTGTCCAGCATCAGATTCTTCATTTCTTAAAACTCAACAATTCACTAATCTTCTTACTTCCCACATTCCCACGTTTCGTCAGGTTAATTAACAATGTTACTTACACAAGAACCCTTTTTTGAAGCGAAATGCAAAGATAAAATTATGACCCCCAAAACTCAAATTTAACTCCAATTATCTCAAAATCTTAAGATTCTTGCTAAATCAATAAAGCCTCAAAATGGTAAGTGGAATAGTACCTAGCAAGAACAGACAAGCGAGGAGCCCAAGGAGCGGGAGTGCCGGTGCTTGGGCGATCTGGAATCGAAGATTGGAGCGGTGATTTACGGTTCGCCGTAAGTGGAGTTGCAGGAGAATCTGATGCCCTTGGATTTTGCCCTACATTATTCCTCTCCTTTAGTGAGCTTAATTTGCTTCTCTTCAATCCTGGAGAGAACATTTTCTCTTTTTTTCTTCCACTGTTTTAGTTCTGCTTCCTTTCCTTTTACTTTTAACGAGGAGGTTTAATTTAGGGTTTATGAGTGAGGTTTTGAATTGCTTTCGGGAAGGGATGGTTGATCGCTTGCGGTCCGCATCATATTTTTCTACTTTATGGCCTTGATTTAAACCGTTCGATCGGAAATAATTGGATGTCGATCCGATTAACAATAGCGCTACACCACCTCTTTTGTCACATCAGAAGTCACACTTACGACATGTGTCAAAACGGATTGTCAGGCTTTATTTATTTATACTAGTATTTGGAATCGCTGATTCAAAGTCATTTGGACCCATAGTAAAATTGAAAATAGTGATAAAATGAGATTATTTATTAGGGTAGTAAGATTAAAATTAATAATGAGATATATATTTAAAATATAAATTTAAATTTAATTGTAGTGATGATAATGAGATAAAAATAAAAATAATTATTAAATATATTATATTAAAATATATATAATACATAATTAAAATTTATATTTATATTAAATAATAAAATATAAATAAAATTATATTTATTAAATTATCATATAAAAATAAAATTTATTTATTTATTGTATAAAAAATAATTCTATTGCATAATTATTTAAATATAATAACCCAACATAATATATTGAAAAAAAAAACAAAATAGGTTAAAAATGTAAAAGGCCTGCAGTGGAAGGGCCTTTTATCCCACTGGTGCCTTAAGCGACGGTGGAAATGGGAACAGTTAGGGGTGGATTCAAAAATTTTTATTTGTGGAGATAACATATATATATATATATATATACATATACATAAGAGGAATATATGTGAATCTGTTATAAATTTAATAATATATCAAAAAATATATTTATAAATTACAATTTTTATTGATATGATTTCATGTTTTAAAAATATTATATAATCTTTTCATTCTCAAAACTAATAAAAGCTTTTTTTTGAAAAAAAAAATGTAAGTAACCAAATAATCATTTAACTAGACATCTCTTATACGATTATGCAATCGATTTTTAAGATATTTGAATAAAAAATTTTGATTAAGTCGATAAGCTACTGGAACCAAGTATTAAGATAATATATTTGTATGTAAGATTTTCACATATTTGATAGTTGAATTTGATAAATAGATGTTTATAAGCCCTTGATAATTTTGCTATTTAAAAAATATATTTAAAATATTACTTTGATTCAATTCAAAATAAATGCATTAAGTCGTAAGTTCATTACTTTTGTTCCATAAATATTACCCTAATATGTCATCGGATACCGATTAACATTTTACAATAAAAATATATTTTGAAAAAATAAATAAAATGTGTTAAATTGGAATATAAAAAATGAGGGATAATTTTAAGTAAGTAAACCTTTTAGAAATTTGGGTAGATAGTTTTTTTAAGTGAATAATATTTTAAAAAATTGAATGGTTTTTTTTTAAGTAAATACATAATTTTTTTATTAAAGCTATTATATAAAATATTAAAAGACATAATTATTTTTATTTTTTATTTTATTATTTTGTTTTGTTTTTATATTTTCACAAATTAAATTAATATCATTTAACTTAGTAATATTAAATTCAATCACATATCTCGATAATGATCAAATCGAATTTAATTTTTTTTTAAATTAAACTCGAGTAGTTTACGAGTACAAGTTTTTTTTTACACCATAAGATTGGAGGGATAATTGTTTTTTGTCACGAGGGCAATATGTAGATCTGTCTCTACCGTGATGCCACTAAAATTACCCAAATAATTTTTACTGATGAGTGAATGGAAATATTGGTTCAGTGGCATCCAAATGAAACATTAATCGGTTATACATTTAGCAACTTTTGAAGTAATAAATATACACATTGTTTTTTTTCTTTAAAGTTTTCCAATTTGAATTTAAAATCCCTCATTATGTAACCTAAAATATTTCCTTTGAAATTGTATCACATGTTACTTAAAAAATCAAAAATAACAAAGAATTGAAATTGTCTGAAGAAGAATTTAGATTAATCAAGTGGAAATGTATCAGTTGGAATCGAAACGAAAACCAATGTAAAAGGAAAAGCTTGTTGAATTCAAACCTCTTCGGACGTAATGAACTTGCACAAAATTTTATCAAAGCTTAGACCAAGAAAATAAATCGTCGATTGCTTTGAACACTTTGAAATGCACTATAAATAAACAAACTTGAGTTTTGAAGGCTGATTGCAGGGAATTACTTCCAACAAAAGCCTAAGACAAATTTGATACATATCGAACATGCTAACAGAAGCTGCCTCTTTCTTATACAAATAATCTATTAAATATTATTCGCTCCTTATTCGACTTAGAATTGATTGTGTGCCAATAGCTGTTTGGTTAAGAATTTTTATTTAATCAATTATTCTCTAAAAAGATTAACAACGGTGAATAGAAATATTTATGGACTAAGTTACGATATAAAAAAATTTAAATTCTTTAATAAATTCGTTTTTAATTTGATGTCATTTACTTATTTTTTCATATTTATTGTTTACAATTAATAAAAAATTTAAAAATACTTTTTATTAATATTTATATAGATTATAATTAAATTTAAATAATTTATTTTTTAATTATTAAATATAAATTTTAATTAATTTTATTTTTAAAAAATTTATTCAAAACTCAAACCCATCGTATCAAACTTACAAAATCAGATAAATAACTCGATAGACGGGCCTTATCGTGGCATTTTGTATTTTCATGACATTTTGCATTTGTTTGACTGTAGCAGTAATTTGCATGTCATTATTTCATATATAAATTGACCTTTCCTCTGCCACGTACCTCTTTGTTATTGGTGGGTATGCAACAAGGCACGAATTAGAATCTAAGACAATATTACAAACAACCATACGGAGCCCGTTGACTGGTTCGGTTAGAGAATGAAATTACAAAAGTCGCACGAGAATTCCTCCTTCGTTTTCCTCCATTAAATTTCTTGTCGAGTTAGCAATTTCTTGGTAATGCGGTGCCATACTAAGCCTACAAAGTTAAATTCATTCTGTTTAGTCGGCACTTTTTCCTTCGATAACAATTGACGATCAAACAATTCACAGTCCATTAATAAATCTGCTCAAAAATTAGATTATCTGTTCAAATTTAAAGATTTATTCGATATTTAAAAAAATTTAGACAAAATTATTAAACCCAAAAAATAAACTTAAGCAAAAAATTAAGTCCAATTACAAAATAAGCCGAACTTTGACTCTAACTTTGAAACCCGAGCTTAACTCGATTCGACCTATTTTACTATTACATTTTACATATTTTATTTTATATTTTATGTATTATGTAATTTTTATTATATTAATAATACATATATATAATATCATAGTGTAAACTTTAAAAATAAAAATAAATTATTTATATTTATAAACTTAATGAAAAAATTATTAAATTAATAAAGATTAAATTTTAAAAATATATAATTTTTTAAAAATAAATTATTAAAAAATATAATATGAACTGATTTAAAAGAGTTTGAACTTTCTATTTACATACATGAGCAAATTTGATTAAAATTCGAGACCCATATTTCAGACTGGATCAAATTTGGATAAACATATTTAATATTAATACCATGCTTAAACTCAATCCAGCCCATGAGTAGATCTACCGACCAATTTGTTAAAAAAAAGCCTATACATTTTAAGTTATATAATATTCACTGCAAATCAAATTAGCCGCATAAGTTTAAACGCAAATAAATACATGTTTTAAACTTATTTGCTAAATTATGATTAAATCATATTTATTACATTATTTTCATGCTTATTAGAAATTTTAAATTCGTGCTATGTTTTATTATCACGTCTAAAACTACCGAATCCATCCGATTTAGCGGCCAAGTCGCACCTAAATACTAGCTGTGCTCAAAACAGCAGATGCTCACCAGATATGAAAACTTGGCAAGAGAGGTTCATCAATCAGATCATTCATCAGACCTTCGCTGCCAACACCACACTGAATATGAAGATTCCAAACACACAATAAATATAACATATTTTCATGTTACTCAAACTCTTCATTTTTGTTTAAAGCACTTATGTTATCTAACACTCCCACCTAAATCCAACTACCATAGACATATTATAGACATATTGTATGATGCAAACATGCCGTCTTTAACAAAGGAAACATGCAGCACTTTAAGGGTTTTTTTTTTTTTTTTTTTTATTGCTGGAGCTTTTCAAATTGTACACTTCCTTGAAATTTTTGACAGCTGATAGAAAGTACTGTAGCATTCTGTAAGGGAATGCCTGTGACTGAATTTCTTTAGAAAATAACCAAACTATGACCGTTTCCTTGATATGAACATAAATGGTGCCTGCTTCACAGAACAAAATGCATGATACAACTATAAAATCAACCGAAAACGATATATTATAAAAAAAAATAAGGCTTGCATGCGTAAATGAGTTCTTGAAGGAAGAACTATGAGCAATACCTTGACAGATTTTAAGACAAAATGTTTAGTTTTTCCCTACTTTTTGGTCCCTAAACAAGAAGAAAAAAACGAAATATACGTACGTAAAAGGACATTTTGAATCATGGTTCCAGCTTCAAAGAAACAACTCGTGACTGTCTATTGCGCTTGGCAGCCTTGACAAAGATTATCGAGAGGCAAGAAGGAGCCCACCATGGCCTGCGAACTTTTTGCTCTCCTTTTAGGCAAGCCACTGAAGAATACATTTTAAAATACATCAATCAGTAAGAAGCATATCTACATCTAAGAATGAGTCCCTTTCATTTGAGCAGACAACAAACAGAGAAGAGCACCAGGCTATTGAAGAATGCAAGAAAGACAAACCGTTTTATTGAATAGCAACCCAAATATCATTAAATTGGGTGAAAGGCATGGTGCACTATAAAGTATAGCCAGCTTCAAAGGTAAATGATGCGTACTGCAATGCCTGGTAGCCAGACAGATAATGCATGCAGCAGAGAAAAGCACCCATGTTTTTATACAGTGCAATTGAAGAAAAACTCCAAACAGCAGTATCAAATATGTTTCTTACCACGAGAAAACTTACGAATAACTAAGAAAAATTAAAAAGATTGAAGTAACTTCGATATCTCGAGAGGCTAATGCTTGTCATGTGTGTGCGCGTACATACATATCTATATATGTGTATATATTTGGAGGGAGGGACGGAGGGAAGGAGAGACCTTTTATTCGCCTGAGTTCCTTGCATAGTGTGATGAAGTCTCCCCACTTCATATGGCATCGCCTTATAAACCGAAGAATCTGTTCAGTTGTGAACATAGACATGCCTTCCAGGTATTCCCCATTGACACCATTTTCTTTGAAAATCTGTCGGTAGCCACCAAGATTTATCTCTTCCAACCACATACCAACATCCTGCCAGAATAAAATGACCGCAGAGCAAAAGCATGTCATCAAACCAAATGTCCATATCAAAACTTTTCATGTTAAATTTCAAAAGGAAAAGTTGTTATAAACTCTTCAGCGATGGCTTCAAGAACTATTGGTTAAGATAACATCATAAACTAAACACGTTTTGCAGCATTTTTCACTAACAATGGTTCAAGCTACGCACAGTTTACCTTGTTAATTAATTGTCTTTTCTCTTTTTTGGGATCAGTTGTTACTCAGAATGGTTAATCAGACATATCACTATCAGTTTTCATTATCTGAAAGGAGTGGTTATGATAATGAAGAGAAAGGTTGTATGCCTATTAGTTTCCCCATGTCTATCCTTCAAAGTAACACAACCACAAAGCTCATTTGCTATGTTGGTACACACTGAACATATAGTTGCAGTGAATGCCAGCCTCATCATTTGACTAGCACATACAAGTCTTCTGAGGATGATGAACATACATAATAGTTAGTCCAACTTTCGAAAAGTCAATTATGGCATTCCAAGAAGGCTAGAAATAAACAGCTCATCTTCAACAATAAAGACTCATCTCTGATGCACCTGTTAGCATTTCCTGTCATCCTCCCAAAACAAGTTTTCTGCAGCTGGGACTAATAAAGAGACAATCCCAGGTTCCCAACCTTATACAAAAGTCTTCACCCGAGAAATTCTTTTCCTTTTTCCTTTCCTATCCCCTCGTGTAAATGGGAGCACTTGTCAATTGGGAACACAATATGCTGGCATGAGAATATCTTCAAAAGAAGTGTCAACAGAACAGATGCCCAGTTAAGAAGAAAGTTGTCATACAATTTCTCCAGATACCTAGACCAAGACGCGGTTATTTACTTCATAGTTATGGTTGGACAGCCACAGATCCATAAAATTTCATTAGTCCACTCAAACAACCTTAGGACAACCCTCATGAACAACTTTCAATAAGAATGATCATCACCACAAATGCAAGTTCTTGACACAGACAACAAAAGACAATGTCGAGAAGAACCCATTAGATATGTTAAACCACGATCTAGTAACTAAAACAAATCCATTCTAGAACAAGTAGAATGACCCTAAAACAACATCAACACATCCAATCCCATAAGTAAACAAATCATTCCAAGCGTCCCAACAGAAAGAAGGTGAAAATGGCAACCTTGAACAACATTTTTAGATGAAATGGTACGACCAGGTCATATATGAACAAGATTACAAGAGGGCAGGCTCAAAATCACCTAAATCTTAGCCAACAGAAAAATGGGTTTATCAAAATAAAAACATGATCTATAATGGACCTGGAGATAGAGAAATTGAGGGATTGAAACCACATGATCCAATATTAAAATAATAGTGGTAATATACCAAAATGATAACAAAGTAACAAAGAAACCAAAGCAAAACTTTCCTTAATCAAGGCCTAAGTTTGATCATGAGGAGAAGGCAATAAAAATTTATCACCCTTTTTATCAATTCAATCTACTTTTATTAGTTTCCAATAATCATAAACAAAAGCCAAATATTAAAATAATTACAATTTTTCAAGACCAGTGAAAACCCTTTTTTTGAACAAATTAATTAAAATTGAGTGACGAAATGTCTCCAACAAAACTTCCAACTGAAAAAAGAAAATTACAATTTAGTTAAAAATATTCCAAATTAAAGTAACAGTACTAAAATCTGACACAAAGAATAAAACTCAAGATCTAAACTTTACAGGAACAAAGATCCAATAAAAAAAATCAAAACTAAAAAAAGAAAGAAATACCTCAACAGTCCAAATGAAAAAGTCGAGTGGTTCAGGTGGGTGTTCTTTGCTCATCTCCTCTATTATTTCAATAAAAATTCGTCTATTAATATTTACCACCAATTTCCCATCAAAATTTACCGCTGTTTAAAGCAAAAATCAAATTGAAATAATTGATTCCAAGCAAATCCAAAAAAAAAAAAAAAAAAACAGAAGAAAACTGGAGAACTACAGGCTTCGAGGTTAGAGTGACAGTTGTTGAGATCCCAATCCTTTTCTTTTTTTTCTTTTCTCGGGAAGCAAAAGCAACAGCAAGAGAGGAAGGGAGAGAGAGAGAGAGAGGGAGATGGAGAAATGAAGGGGGAAAAAAACTAAAGAAAAGAAAAGCCTAATGTGAGAGAAAGAAAGAAAGAAGGAAAGAGAAATGTTGTAATAAATAAAAAAAAAAGGAGAGAGCGAGTAAGAAGTTGTTCTTACGCACTATCGCTGTTGGCCTTAAGCTTCAGTTTGGACTTTGGCGTTACGGTTTCCTCAGTTTTCGCTCTTTTTTTCAGTTCAGCATTTTGATTGCATGCTTTGCGAAATTGTCTCCCAGTTTACACTTATCTCGGTTCTCCCACGCGCTCTTCAGTTTTCTGTCCCCAAAAAGTTTTTTTTTTTATAAAATGTTTATTATTTTTTAAAAAAATTTAAGAAATTTGTTGATAATATTTTTTTTAAATTATGATTTTTTAAAAAAACTACTTGATGGTTAGGTGATTTAAAAAAAAAAAAAAGTAACAAAGAGAGGAAGTTAAACGATAGAAATGTAGCAGTAGTATTTTTTTTAAATGTCTTTTTTTAAAAATAAAAAGATAAAATATTTTTTAATTATTTTATTTTAATTTTTATTTAAATTCATTGATTTGACTAAGCTCCGTAGAGGAGAGAAAATTTTGGGAAATTATTTTAAAAAATAAAAGCAGAAAGATTAATTTTAATTAAAAATAATAATTATTAAAATTATTAATAAAAAATTATAGTTACATTTTTAATTATATTTGATTATTTCTCTTTTTGATTTTGTTGCCAGTAAATCCAATAGAGGGTCCTGACTCTCACCATTTATATATGTGTATATATATATATATAAATTATATATATTAAAAATAATATTTGTAAATAATAAAAAAATCAAATATATTTTATATTAAATATGAAATTATTATATAAAAAGAATAAACATTACAAATAATTATATTAAATTTTAATTTACTATTAAAAAATATTTTATATTAAATTTTAAAGTATTTTTTAAAAAATTGAAAATGATATATATTATATATAATATGTAGGTGGGCAGTTCCCTTACCCACATATTCCGTGGAAATTATATATATTATATAATAAAAATAAAAAAAATATATTAAATTTTAAATTACTATTTAAAAATAATAAAAATTAAAAAATATTTTAAATTAAATTTTAAATTATTATATAAAAATTATAAAAAAAATATTTATATTCAATCCTAAATTACTATATAAAAATAAAAAAATAAAAAATATTTTATATTAAATTTTGAATTACTATTATTTTATATATATATTGGAATTAAATAATATATATATATATATTAGAATTAAGTATATCAGTTTTAGTCATCTGTACATTCAGTTATGATCACTTGTATATTTAGTTATAGTCATTTATACATTCGATTATAATCATATGTACATTATACGTAATTATCATCTCATCAATATTAATAATATGCACAATTAATATTTATTTATCTGATATGATTTAGAGTCATACGGTTTATGATATAGTCAATTTTGATGATCTGTACAATCAGTTTTGATTATCTGTACGCTTAATTATGATCATCTGTACATTCAATTATGATCACATATACATTAAACGTGATTCTCCTTTAGTAATGTATACAATTAGTATTTACTTATCTAATACGGTTTAGGGTTATATGATTTAGGTACAATTAATTTTGATCATTTGTACATTTAGTTATGGTCATCTGTATATTCAGTTATAATCATTTTTACATTTATTTGTATTTTCAATTATGATCATATACATATTAGGCACAATTGTCATCTCACCAGTGTTGGTAATATGCACAATCAATATTTAGTTATTTGATATGATTTGTATATTATATATAATTTGTATATTATATATTCTTTTATTTTCTATATATTATATGTAATATATATAACATATATTTTTTAATTTTTTAAAAAATAATTTGAGATTTAATAGAAAATATTTTTTAATTTTAGTTATTTTTAAATAGTAATTTAAAATTTCATATAAAATTATTTTTTATTATTTTATATTGAGATTTAATATAAAATATTATTATTATTTGTATATAATAATTTAAGATTTAATATAAAATATTTTTTAGTTTTTATTATTTTTAAATAGTAATTCAAGATTTAACATAAATTATTTTTTATTTTTATTATTTTTAAATAGTAATTTGAGATTCAATATAATTTTTTAAAATAATAATTTTAGATTTAATTTAAAATATTTTTATATTAAAATATTTTTAAATAATAATTTAATATTTAATATAAAATATATATCTTTAATTTTTTATTATTTGTAAATACTATTTTTAATATATAATTTATATATAATATATAAATAAATAGGGAGGGTCGTTCCCATCCCGATCAGATTTGTTGGCAACAGCAAAACCAAAAAGAGAAATAATCAAATAATAATAAAATCATAATTACAACTTTTTTATTAATAATTATAATAATTATTATTTTTTAATTAAAATTAATTATTTTGTTTTCACTTTTTTAATAATTTAAGGTTTATTTTTGAAATTTTTTTGAAAAATTTTCTCATTTCCACGTATTTTTATTTAAAAAAAAAGAAATACAATAAAAATATATATTTGAAGGAAAAAAACAATTTCTATTAAAATATATATTCTTATTTTCAGCGAATCGAGTTTGTAAATTTGGACATTGTCGGTTGCCTCAAGCTGATCATGTTTGACCAGCACTTTTATCAGCAGCTGTAATACAAAAACACTTAAAACATAGTTTAATTTCTAATCCACTTGTCAAAGGAATCAACTACTATATTTCTTATTGACCCAGTCATGCTCCGTTTCAAAAACTTTACATCAAAATATTATTAATTCCATTTTGCTTGAAAATTAATAATTGATGTATTTTTTAAAATTTTTTTAATCTATCTTTAATCTCTTAAATCCTTAAATATTTCCATATTTAATATGGTGAATAGACATTTCACTTAAGATGATTTAAAGCTTCGTATTATTGTTTAAAGTAATATTAAAATTAATTTTTATATTAATATATAATTAAATTTAAATAAAAAATAATTTTATATTGAATAAAGAGTAATTCGAATTGAGTTGAATTGATCTGAATTATTAAAATTCTTATCCAAGCTCTACTCAATATAGGCGATTTAAACTATCTTATCTATGAAAAAATCTATTTTCGAGCCAGTAACCATGTAAACGCCCAAAAATTATTTTACAAGTATATTAAATTATTTTTTAAAATTACTATATTCATTAAGTTTTAAGTTAAATACATTGCAAGTCATCAAATTGATTATTTTTTAAAGATTTATCAAATGAATTACTATGATTAATACAAAATATTATTATAAAAAATAACTCAACTAACCTTAACAAATATACTAGGAACATTTGTTATCAAAATCTAAAGAAAAAATATATTAACAAAAACTTAAATGTTTTAATATAAATAATTATAAATTCAAATCTTTATCAATAAATATTTTTGTTAATTTTAATCTTAAATGGATGACTTTTAATTAATAGTTTTGGTGGTTCGAGATAGATCTCGATCCAAATTATTTTATAGATTGAATTAAATTCGACTTGACTTAAAAATTTAAATTTATTATTTATATATTAATAAAAAATTTTAAAATAATTTATATTAATATTTATATATTTTTATAATTAAATTTAAATAAAAAATAAATTTGTTTGAGATACATAGGAATAAAATAAAACACTCCCATTAAAATAAGAGCATTTGGTGAATGGTTCCTACTTCCTACTCGAAAAAGGCACTTTTTTCATCTCCAAAATTGAAAACAACTGATTATTGGTGGGACAATATCGTTCTTCTAGGCAAATAATAAGGGCAAAACTGTCCATTTAATTTTATCCTAAAAGTAGCATTGTGTCATTTTAACTGAAAAATAGGTGACAGGCTACAAACGAAGACGCCGTCTTTTCCAAAGTGTCCGATTTTCATTTGAGGTCCCACGTGGGCCAACCCTGTCTAGATCATGCTGTAAATGTGGACGAAGTGGGGGCCCATCTGATCCCCTCCACTAAGGTTAAAAAATGGACGGCTATGATGAAATCCAGAGTAAACCCCAAAAAAAAATCAACGGTTATCGTCAGCACGTGTAACACGCGGCGTACTTTTAGCGTTCAGTTTTATAACTGTTTGCTGCACTGGAATTGCTGACTTCAAATTAGACAAAAATGGGAAGATATATATATATATATATATATCTGAATGTGTATATTTCGGTTGATTCAATAAATTTGATTTGGTTAAATTTTAATTTATATTTATATTTTTTTACTTGGAGTTATCAAATTTTACTTTAAAAAATTATTTTTTATAATAAAATAATATATTTTTATTTAAATTTAATTAAAATATATATAAATAATAAAAAATATTTTTTATTAGATAAACAATAAAACGAGCTTAAATAAATAACCAAGCTCAACCAAAAATAAATTTAAATAGAGATTTTAGATTTTTTTTTTATCGTAACCCGACTCGACCTCTTAAACACTTTTAATCTATAGCATACTATTAAAACTATTGCAAAAAAAATTAATATCAAGTTGACATTTGACATTTTTCTTTTATTTTTTTCAATTTTATGGGGAATTACAAATTGATTATTAAATTATAAACATTAACAATTTATAGTTATTATAATAAATAAGAATTGTTTTTACTTTTGTAATTAAAATTAGTTATCTATAACATTTTATTAAAGGTACCACAAGATCATTTTTTTTAATTATGTGGGGATTATAAATTAATTTAATATTAAATTGATACTTGGCATCTTTTTTTTTTTTTAATTTTGTGGGGAATTACAAGTTAGTTATTAAATTATAAATATTTACGGTTTATAGTTATTATAATAAATAAGAAATAAATTTTTTAACTTTTGTAGTTAAAATTAGATGACATAAAAAAATAATTAACGTATAACATAAAATCAACACAAAAAAACAAAATATATGAATGTCTCAAAATCTATATAATACGAATTATTAACGTATCATAATTTATATAAAAATACGTTAAACACGATTAAAACACAGTACAAACGCTTCTAAAATTTTTGAAACATATTATATATTTAAATTAATTTTGACATGTTAATAATTTATTTTACATAGATTTTGATATATTTGTTATTCGTATCGTGTTCATTTTTATGTTGTGTCATATCAAACATATCAAAATGAACATGATACGAATTTTATGATACTTGGCATTGCTTTTTTTCATTTTGTGATACTTTTTATGTATTTTTTATGCGTGTTGAGTCTGTTCTATTTTTTGTTATAATCGAATTCATGGCATTGTATATTTATATAAATTTTGACACATTAATAATTTGCTTTTATGTAAATTTTAACATATATGTGTATTCATGTTATGTTTATATTTGTTTACGTTGTTTCGTGTTTTAATTATATTTTTCACATTGTGTTTGTGTCGTATAAATATTTAGTGTTCAAAATTATCAAATTCTAATTGATGGTATTTAATATCTCTTAATTTTGTGTTACTTTTTATCTTATAATCATATTCAATGTATTATATATTTATAAAATGTTTTTGACATATTAATAATCCGTTTTATAATATATTTTGACATATTCATCTATGTCATATTCATGTCATGTCCTATAATTATATTATATTTGAAATTATTAAGTTAAATTGATAATATCCAAATAACTCTCGAATTTATGTTACATGTCATATTTATATTCATATTACTTTTTTATGTCACAATTATATTTCAAAATATTACATAGTTAAATAAATTTTATATATTAAAATTTTATTTTATACAAATTTTGAAACGTTTATCTATTTGTAATATGCTATGTTATTATAATTAAATTATAATATATTAAGATATAAAAAAACTAAATATTTAAAAAAAAACATTTACAAAAATTTACTCTCACATCAACGCATAAATTAAAATCATAAAAAATATTATAAAACAATCAATGTTAAATTATTAATATTGTTATATTTTTAAAATTATTTTTATATACAATGTTAAAATATCCGAAGCAAAGCTAGGTTATCATTCTAGTATAGTATTAAAGTTATCCCAAAAAATTTAATATCAAGTTGATGCTTGGCATCTTGCTTTTATTTCTTTTTTTTTTTTTCAATTTTGTGGAGAATTGCAAATTGACTATTAAATTATAAATATTTATAATTTATAATTATTATTATAATAAATAAGAAATATTTTTTTTAATTTTGTAATTAAAATTAGATGACATGAACATGATTCAAAAAAATAATTAAAGTACGACAAAAAATCAATACAAAAATAACAAAATACATTAATATTTCAAAGTCTATATAATAAAAATTATTAATGTATTAAATTTATATAAAAATATTTTAAACACAATTAAAACACAATATGATCAAACCAATAATGATCTTTAAATTTTGAAAAAATATATTAAAGCAATCCCTCTAAATTTGAGATCTAAAGGATTGCTTTTTTTGCCCCCTTTTTTTTTTCAAATTTTATAGATATTTTTTGTATATTTTATGTCTTATTCGTATTATTGTTCAAGTTATAATTGAATTTAAGATATTATATATTTATATTAATTTTGACATGTTAATAATTCTTTTTAAATATATTTTGATACATTTGTTTATTCGTATTATGTTCATTTTTTGCATTGTGTCATATTTTAATTATTTCTTATTTATGTCATATAATCGCATTTTATTCAAAATTATTAAATCTAATGACATTATTCAAATAACTTTCAATTTCATCACTGTATTGTCATGTTTGTATTACTTTTCCATGTGATCACAATTGTATTTAAAATATTATATTATATATTTACATAAATTTTGCCACATTAATGATTTGTTTTACGTAGATTTTGATATGTTTGTATATTCATATTATTTTTATGTCGTATTATATTTTAATTATTTTTCTCATGTGTTCACTTCATATAATTATTTTATATTCAAAATTTTCATGTTGAATTGATGCTTTTCAAATAATTTTCAATATAGCACATTTCATCGTAACAATATTCGTAACTTCTGATTATTTTTTTTATATAAATTTTAACATGTGTATATATTTTGTTGTCGTGTCATAGATTATATTTACATCATAATATATTTAGATATAGAAAAATTAAATATTTTTAAAGTAATTATTTATAAAAATTTCACTCCCAAAAATTGCACAAATAAAAAAATTAACAATAAATTATTATACTATTATTTATTATTTAAAATTATTATTTTTTTAAATATTGCAACAAACCATCCTAGAAGTAGCTAGGTGACATCTTAGTACTATATATTAAAGCAATTCCCAAGAGGATTGCTTCTCAAGTTGCCACGTAGCAACAACTCTTCTTTTCATTTTTTTTTTATTTTGTGATATGTTTACGTAGTTTATTATTTTTTTTAGATTTGTGTTAAATTTTTGTTATAATCGAATTCAATATATTGTATATTTCTTTAAATTTTTAACACGTTAATGTTAATGATTTGTTTTGTGTAAGTTTTAAGATGTTTGTATATTCATATAGTGTTCATATTTTTTTATGTTGTGCCGTATTTTAATTATATTATTCATATTGTATTCATGTCGTGTAATCATTTAGGGTTCAAAATTGTCAATTATAATTGACGCTATTTAATATCTCTTAATTTTATGCCACATGTCCTCATGTTCATGTTAATTTTTATCTCATAATTATATTTAATGTATTATATATTTATAAAAATTTTGATACTTTAATAATTTATTTTATAATATATTTTAACACATTTGTCTATTCATTTCATATTCATGTTATGGTTTGTGCCATGTCCTATAATTATATTATGTTCAAAATTGTCAAGTTTAATTGACAATATCTAAATAATTCTCAAATTTATGTCCAATGTCATGTTCGTGTTCATGCTACTTTTTCATGTCACAATTGTATTTCAAAGTATTACATATTTACATATATTTTGATATATTAAAAAATTATTTTATACAATCTGACACGTTTATCGATTTAAAATATATTATGTTATTATATTTAAACTATAATATTTTAAAATATAAAAAAATAAATATTTTTTTTAAAAAATCATTTATAAAAATTTACTTCTCACAACAACATTTAATTAAAAAATCATAAGAAATTATAAAATAATTAACATTAACTTATTAATATATCTATTATATTTTTTAAAATTATTTTTATATAATTTTTTTTAAAATATCCCGAGTGAAGCCATGGTTATTATTCTAGCATATATAAAACAGCTTCTTCA
The DNA here is from genome assembly GCA_038382065.1 of Adansonia grandidieri. NCBI lineage: Eukaryota > Viridiplantae > Streptophyta > Magnoliopsida > Malvales > Malvaceae > Adansonia > Adansonia grandidieri. The sequence continues at coordinate 2,506,627 of JBBYHK010000021.1, forward strand.
AATTTATGTTAAGTTTTTTTAGTATTAAATTAATGAAAAATATTTTTATCAGTACTATTAAACTCTTCTATAATATAATTAAATTACAATTCATACTTAAAAAACCTTTATTATCATATTAAAATATGATTTATTCATCAATCACAATTCAATTTTCATAAAAGTATTTTACAAATAAGATTATAAATGCATCATATCAATATATATATATATATATAAATACATCTTTAAGATCAAAATAAAAATGTATAACATTATTGTTAATAATCGAGTGATAAGTTGTTAAAGTACTGAACTTTTAAATTTTAGTAAATACAAAGAATTTATATCTTTAAGATTGTTCACTGAAAAAAAGAATTCAATATCCATGACGTTATATGTTTAGACATGTCATTAACACTTGTTTTATTTTATTTTTTGTTTGGTTGAAGAAACAAAAACTACCAAACTCCAGTATTCATGATGATTTTTGTGTTGATTTTATTGATTAATTATTTAAACTTATTTATAAAATTATTCAATGAACTTTGTCATGTTCATGCTTTGCTCAGATTCTAAATTCATTTAATTATAAATTAATTAATGTTCATGTTATTGTTTACAACTTTTATAATAATAATAATAATAATAATACTATTTCCTGCCAAATTATTCAATAAACTTTGTCATGCTCATACTTTACTAAGATTTTAAATTCCTTCAATTATAATTTAACTAATGTTTACATTATTATTTACAAATTTAGACATTATTATAATTTAATTATATCCTATTTCATGTCAAATGTCCTTTCTTTTTTAATACCCAAATCTTAGTATGACACAGATTTGACATAATTACATAAATTACCACTTTGATTATAAAGTAAACTAATCATCAATTATTAGATTAGGTCAAGCCTCATTTTTTTTTTAATAATAAAAAGCTAACCGACGTCCATATCCACATTCAACCTTGGAGGGGGTAAGCCTATTCAAGCTAATAGGCTAATGGGTGTGGAATCAATGTTTTATGAAAGTTTGAATAAAAATATAGATGCAAGACATAGATTTGATTTTAAAAAAAAGAATATGTTCATTTTACATATGAATCATTTAAAAGAATATATATATATATATATATATATTTTAAATTGCTTAATTTATTTAACTGTTATTAATATAAAATTTTTAAAATAATTATTTTTTTAAAATATTAATTATTTTTTGTATAAATTTAAATAACTTCATTTGAATTAAGTTAACGTTTTAAAAAATAATTGAGGTTAGACAAATTTTTTTAACTTATATTTCAAGTTCGATCGAACCGAACAATAACAATCTTTATAGATATAAAACAAATTGTGAGCAGAGGGGGATTCGATTTCTTCATTCCCTTCTAACCCCATACCTTTTCAAATTCCAAACCTTAGTTAAATTGCTCTTTTCTTTTTTTAAATATTAAATGGCATATATATTCTCACAATTTACTAAATAAGCATCACCAACAATTAATTTTTTGGTACAAAATGAGATGGTAGCATGAAATAAGAGAAAGATTGTAGATCCTGATATTAAGCTTTAAACCTAGTGAATGTTACTATGATTATATAAACCAACTAAGCTAAGCTTTGGGTTCAATAGTTAATTTTTTTTAACTTACAAAGATTAGTAACTATCAAGGAAAATAACTTCCCTTTATGAATCAAGGTCAGAAATTCATGAAAAATAATTAAAAGTTAAAATCTTAAATACAGTAAATGAATGTAAAAAAAAAATATGACTTTAAAATTGATAAAGAAAAAAATAAGTCAAAACAAAATACACGGCTACTAAAAAAAAGAATGAATTATTAACGTATTTAAATATATAATAAATAAATATTTTAAAATTTATATAATAAAAATTATTAATAAATTAAAATTTATATAAAATTATTAAAATATAAATAAATTGCGAAGTTTATCTATTTAAGAATAAATAAGGTTACTTTGTCATCAACTTCTTGGTTCCTTTTGATGGAGCTCATTTTATATGCTCCAATTTGGCCTGGCCTAGGAAAAGGATTAGGGTTCTAAATGCCAAGGCACATGCACCCTGTAATTATTGATCATTAGGACGAAAGCAAAGCTGGTGCAAATCCAACTAATCAGCCATGTAACCTTGATTAGACACTTCTTTTTAATTTCATGTCCCGCCCTCCCCATTATTGATTAATCCAAAAAGCGCCCATCTTTCGACAAACGACATGGATTTGGTAAAGTATCAGCTTAGCTCTAACAAAGTGGGGCACTCCACCACAACCTGTGTTATATTTATATATACACGATCGATGCAGAATATATTTAATTTTTATACATGTATTTAAAATATTATATTTTATATTTATGTTTAGATATACATTAAATATAAATAATGAATATTTAAGAAAAATGAAAAAAATTCAAATAACATAACTGACAACAAACGATGAGAATTCTATTTGTTGCTATTGCCGGGATTGTGGAAGGTTCATCCAGTCAATCAGTGCTGTTTTAGCAGTTGTTCTTGTATTCGCACTTGAGGAACAAGCTTCCAGGCACACAGTTAAATCCTAAGCAAGAAAATTGTTAAAACTCTTAACAAATGTCCTTGGCGTTGCGAAGAAACGAAAAGCCAAGCATACAACCGGTTGAGCGCTTGGTTGCAAGCACTAGATTCTGAATATTATGATATGGACGCTTGGCTCACTGACGAAATAGGTGGTTTGGTTGGCTTTTAATCTTTTAACTTTTTTAGGTCCCCTGGCCTTTATCCGCATGAACAATAGCATTAATTGCTCATTCAAGAAAACCATGCCTCCATATTGTTGGTAGATCCTCCCAAATTAACAGTGCTTCATAGATTTTGGTAGGGAAAAAAACAAGCTTTGATTTAACTTCCCCAGGTTGATTAACACTCTGACAAAATTAGGTCGAAGAGTTACTGATTGGCCGGAAGCTATAGATATTGTGTGAAAATGGATTGATAAAAGAGCATGTTTTCTTTATAAAGAAATAATATATGAAGATTCACGTGAGCAGGAACATTGCCATTCTTAGCAAATAACAGATTACTGCTGAATAGGTCGATTCACCGGTTAAATCGAAAGCTGGAAATTTTATCGATTTGAGTTTTGATTCAATCTTTTATCCATTGCGTGCGACAATGAAGCTTGAAAGATTGAATCAGGTAGAGCAAGATCTGTAACCACGGAACGAGGTAAGAAAGGCGCTGATAAATTTCGCTTCTGCTGTAGTTCCCTGCCTCCAAGTTAATTATGAACAAGTATTACTATTTCCTTCGACCAGCTAACCTCTCGACTTGATTGTTGGCTGAGCTAAAGCGCAACATATAATGGGTATGACACTTCGTAATAGGCCTTGGACACAAAAATCAAAACTCTGATCTTCACTATTTATAGTTAGCCCTCAAAATCCATTTTCCAAGACGGTAATTTCCGTAAAACGACGACTTGTCCAGTCATCAGACCGCCTACCCTGCTTCCAGATTTTCCCCGACGATGCATTCGGCAAGTCCAGTCAATGGATTCGTTTCTTAGATTTTGTTGGCCCCAAACTTGGGGCTCCCTTGGTATCTTATTTTGTGAAAAAAACTGGACCCATCAAGATGTTTGGGCCTTTGAGGACAGTAGTCCGTAACTTTATGGAAATTTGCAGGACTCCATTGTCCAAATTCAAATGTTCCTCAAGGTGGCACTCTTGTAGACAAAATTAAAATAGTATTCCAAGAATTTAATTGGTTTTGATAGAATGATGGAAGTTTATCTATAAATTTTGATTTTTTTTAAAAAGAAAATTAGCCACTATTTTAATCCAATTTGATTCTCATTTATTTACTTTTAATTTCTAGAAGCCAAAAAAAAAAAAAAGTTAAATGCATGTTTGGATATAAAAGTAAATAATTATGAGTAAAATACTCATGATTTTATTTTAAAAATACTTATTAAAATTAAAAGTCTACCATTCTATTAATAAACCAGGCAGGCCATAGCTGTTGACAGAAAAATAAAACTAATATTAATTATTGGTGTTACCTTAATTACTCTTAATTTTAATCAATTATGAGCTTTTTTTTCCCTTTTATTTTTGCTTATTAACAAAATTTCAAACTACAAAAAATAAAGTAGTAAAAGCAATAAACAAAAGGAATTTAAATAATAAATAAATGCTATGTATACCACTGTAAATCTTTATATTTCTGTATTATTTATAATCAATCATGAAGTTTATATTAATAAAGAAATTCATTCTTGAAAACTAATTATAAATAATTTCTTTCATAAACAAGAGAGACAGAGATAAACTCTTGGCTTAGTCAATTATTTAAATTGAAAATTGTAATTGGTAATGTAAGAAAAAATTTTTTTTTAAAGGAATGGTAATGCAGGATATTTAATAAGGCCATTAACAATTTGTTCATCCATAATGGTAAAAAAATGTAATGGTCCCAACAAAAACAATTCATATGTCTAAAAATTGAATCAAATAACCTTTTAATTTGCTTAAAAAAGTACAACATATAAGTAAAAAAAGGGAAAACACTTTTTGTTTCCATTATATTGTACCTTTAGGAACTTTCCTTTTTAGTTCAAGCCATAGAATTTTGTCTCCAATTTTTTAATTTTACTTTTTATTACCAATATATTGAAGGAAATGAAAAATGCTTTAATTGTAAAATAATAAAGACTAAAACAAACATATATATATATATATATATATATCTTATCTTTATGGTTTTGGCTAGATAAATTTTCATAATTTTACTCGCGTTTAGATAAATTTTAACTTAAAATATGCATTCAAATAAATCTCTTAAATTTTACTTAGTATGTCAATTGAGTTCTATCTCAGTTGTTGATAAGACTCTTGCAAGTTGTGGATTTTAGAGGACTTAGACATGTAATGTTCACTTTAATTCGCACATATAAAAATTTATTTAAATACAAATCAAAATATAAAGACTTATCTACGAAGTTATTTGCAAAAATGGAATAATTCGGATTTTATTTTGAGTATTTTAGACATTTATAAACCAAAATTCTACCAACTTAAATCCAATATTGGTCTGAAAGTACTTTTAGCAAAACAGTATTACCGGATAGTTTTGAAGTTTCAAATGTTCATTCGCAACTTAACAATGAAAGATCACAAACAAAAACTCAAACTACTATCAAACACAATGTTCTTTTAACAATTTTGGAGGGGAAAAAAACCCGTAGGTAGATATTAACATTGGACCAAATATTTTATATTACCTAGAGTATGTGTTAATAAAATTTCGGACAGTTTTCATAAATGGATCAAATGATTAAAACTTCTTGATTAATGTCCCTATTTGAATCGTACCGATACCACTACCTAATATTATCATCTGTATTCTGCACTGTGAAAGCCAAGAGTGACCGAGGAGCCAGGTTCATCACATGATATCAGGGAAACAATTTAGTGCCAAAAGGCCATACCTTTTTAGATTTTGAGTTTTTCAAGTTCTGCTCATCATGTGATTGTAATGCAGTCTATAAATTTGATTATATATACATATATATATATATATATGCTTCATTTGAATGAGCAATGAGAAAGAATTTTCACCGCGTCAAACGTCGTTTTAGTTAAGTTTTGCTAAGATGAAACATTACTTCTCAGTTTTTCACAGCATATGAAGAAGAGGCCAATAAGCAACAGGGATTGAAAAAGACATTACATATATATTCAGGTTTGGACGTTGGTGGCATTTCCGGACAATAACCATGGCCATCACCCGCGGTCCTCACTCCGTCATGCACCTAGCTATTTGTTAATTTACTGCTATTCTTTTATTATTCCTACTATTCTTACCATGCTATAAATCTTGTCTTACTGTATTCTTAGGTTATTATATATCCTCTAAATAGGATCAAACCTCACGCAACCTTATCTATTTATGTTATTGATACAAAAATCAATAACATTTAATAATCGATATTATCATATGCATTTAATTTAATTAATGAGTTATAGAAGGTTAATTATTATTTTATTTCAATGAAAAATAGAGGAAGTTTCTAAATTTTAAGCTCTAACTCGAGTTAGTTTTACTAAGTAAAAATTCACCGTTAGTCCCTATATTTTAGTAAAAATAAAATATTTTAGATCATAAACTATTAAATTCAGTATTTTAGTTTTTGTATTTTTTAAAAATTGTAGCAAATAAAAAAAATAGTTAACGGTGCTAAAGAATCATTTGAATTAATAAAATGTTAACATGTTATATAATATGAAATTTTAAATTTTATATAGAAAAAAAACTCAAACCCAAACTATAACCCAAAACTGCTTCTAAATAAAATTTAAAATTTCACGTCACATGATACTTCAGCATTTTATTGATATTTAAATAATTTTTTTAACACTGTTAACTATATTTTTTATTTACTACAATTTAAAAGGTACAATGACTAAAAAGTTAAATTTAATAATATAAAGAGTAAATGCTTCCTCATGAGGACTCTCAATAGACTTTTACGATTTTACTATGTATAAGTTTGGTTTAGTTTTACACTATTTTCCATAAATTTGGTTTAGTTTTGACTGTGTATACTAAGCCCTAATTAAATTTATTAAACGGGGTGTTAATGGGAAAAACAAAAAGAGATGAAACATACTCTATTTATTTTTAATTATGTTCGTTGATAATGACTAAGCTGTCCCTTAATCATTCTTAATAAACTTATATTAATCTAAGTAATCACTTATGCCCTACTCAAACTTTACGAGTGAAAATTTAAAAAAAAAAAAAAAGACCTTTATAACTCAAGCTTGACATGAAAAAGAGCTAAGGCCAACTTTTTTTCTTAAACTAATGTTTTTGAAAAATTTTTAAAACTAGTTAATATTTTATTTATAATATAGTATAATAAATGCAGTAGTTAATAATTTTTATATCATTATCAATGCATTGTGTGAAAATATTATTATATATGATAACTTTAAATATGATAAAAAATCAAGTTGTATTGACTAATTGAATCGGTTTAACTGAAAATTGGAGGCCTGTTTGAGACAATATATAGAACCAAAGGTTTACTGAATTGGTCAAAAACTGATTCAACCAGTTATAACCAATAAAAAATTGATAAAAATTATTTTTTACATGGTGAGATTTGAAACCTTTTAACTCTTAATTGTATATTAACGACCATATCATTTAATCAAATATATATATTTTCATTAATTGTTTACTATATTTTTAATATTAAAAATTTAAATTAAATCTGGTAATCAAATTGGTTGAACCAATAACAAAAAAATCTCACTGAATTTTTTATTCAAATTTTCAACTTTGATGTTAAAAATTTGCACTTAAAACATCCGTTAACAAAAAAGATTTATTTACAAAATTTCAATCGGATACAAACATTGATTTTGCAAAATTACTTGGATTAAAAAAAGAGAACCTTGCAAACAACCATTCGATCTCTTGATAGAGTGTTAAACTCTTAATTTCAATAATCAATAATTAAACTTTGACAAATTGAGATTAAGTACAAAGTTATGGAACTTCGAATCCAAATGTTCTAAGCAACGTTTTACGAACGGGATATTGAAGTGAAACCTTCTGTAGTCTTGGATTTGTGAAGCAATTCCCCATCAAGGAGGCTAACAAAATAAGCCTTTTATTCCTTTAAATTATTAATAATAGCATTTTTCAAAACACCTAACCATCAAAGATTGTGCAAAACTTAGTAATTGTAAGCACTTTCGTAATTACTCCACTTTTTAAATTGGAGTTAGTATTAGGTATATAATTGCATATATTAAGGCTTTAATTGTATCAAAGTTGTAAGTTAAATAAGGATAGAGTATAAAAATGTAATTGCCTATGCTATGACTTTCTTTTTTGTTTTATAATTATATTAAGGTTAGAAATTCAAACCCTATGCTTTCAGTATTAAAAATTTATAGCTATTGTTGAGCTAAATGCTCTAACATTAAAGAAACTTGAACATAAAGGTTATCAAACAATTCAATAATTTGACGAAATTACTTAAGAACTCCTAACATATATATTTATATATATATATATGTATGTTTATATGCATTTAAATATAAAGTATTTTACTGAATTTGATATTAGAAATAAAATGAACATTAACTTGTGAATGCATTTCCGTTTATATTGTCAAAATAAATTAAATAACAATGGCAATATACTTGAATTATTTTCGTCTTTTTAATTATAGGTTTGGTTCAAAATTTACATTGGATTTGTTTGTTTGTTTGATTTGATTAAGTAACATTTATTTATGATTATAATTTTTTTTATAAATATATTTTATTATATCTCAAATCCTTTACATAAGCCCGATTTGATTAATAGAATATTGACATACTTATTTTTTAAAAAAATAAAACGTGTTTTTAAAAATAATAAGAGTAAGTTTATTTTTAATAAAATCTCATAAATATATTATTTTATCATTCCTTTTTATAAATTTTATTATCAGTAAAATTTTTAAATAACAATAATTAATTAATTTAAATAAAGATAATTTAACAAATTCATTTCAAAAGTAACATATAATTGAATTAAAAATAAATTTATAATATTTAATATACCATTGAATTAAAATATAATTTAATAACAATTAAGGATTGTTATACCTCCATGTACGGCGATCGCCAAATGATTATCTGTCCATTGTTCCTCCACGAACGGGCGATCGCCAAACAGTACCAAAGCTGATCACCCAACAGCACCTAACAGCGATGTGACCTCCCTGACAACGATTTAAATGCAGAGTTGACATCTACTGAATGGCAGGTGACTGACGGAGCCGACCACTAGGTACTATAGCCTAACACCTAGCTCCGTGTTGGTCATATCACTACCAAATCACCTTAACACAATGTCTCCAAAGAACCTCTATAAAAGGGGCAAGTATGCCTAAAGGTAAAGATTCGACTCTCGAACACATATATACCATTATACAAAGTACCCTTCTGATTTAACCATCGGAAAAGGCTTTCGAAGTCCCGAAGCTGAAACTCCGACATCCTACTGACTCTCTCTGTATTGCAGGATCTTGTCCGATTTTTGATGCCTATGAGAAAAGCATTCACAATTGACCTGTGAGGAAATCATCAACAAGGATCATTTTAAGGCTACTAAATTCTCATTATTCTATAGTTAAAAAATTAATAAAAATAAAAGATAATAAAAATATATTTAATTTTTTCATTTAATATTAATTTTCAAATAATACCATTTATTTTGTGTCGAACTTTTGGAGAATAAATAGGTGATTAAGTATAAAGTATCTTTTACCTAAAAATACATTAAAAATTTTTTTGCCGTTTTATTTTTCGGTCCACTAAGAATCGAGGACGGAGAGAGCACCAATCACGGGGAAGTGAACTGGGGAACGAAAGTGGGGTCCACACACAAGCCAGGTAGGATATCAGACTAACCGGATATGTGGGTCCCATCTAAATCTTTGGTTGTTTGTAGTCTATCCGGATTTAGCGCGACACTTGGAAACCAGACTCTATCTCCACTTTGGAGTTAACACGTGGCAAACATGCCATCCCTTGATATATCTCCTAAACGACAGTCAGTTCCGCTTATCTCATTTACTTTCCCGCACAAAATGAGTATGTTATTGATCCAACGGTGAGATTGAAGTTTACAATTCGTGGGGCATAACACATGTTACCTTTTTCTCTTAAGGCAGCACAAGGACAGAAACGAAGTTGAGTTTTTCGTATGCCAGTTTGCCGCATAGATATTTCCAAAAAAGTTGATTTAAGTTTTTAAATAAAATAAAATAAAATAAAAATAATAAAGAAAGATGAAGAAAAAAAAAAGACTTGCATTGACATTTTCGAAAATCGTGAAGGGCAACAATGTCATTTTAAAGGGCTAAGTGTTTCGGAAACCCAGGCGCATTCTCAATAAAATTCCCGCAAATTTCAGTAACGACAACTACGACAACCTGGAATTATAATGTATTAAATATATTTTCTTTTTCTTTTTTATATATATGAAAATGTATGAGGCAACAAGAAAACATTTGAAATATTTTTAATAAAAGATAAGAGCGACAGCAGCAACATCATCCATATATATATATATATATATATATAAAACAATTTTTAACTAAGTATGTGATATAAAAGGTTTTTTATTTAATTGGTATTTATAAATATAGATTTAAGATTTTTTATTTATAATTTTTTAAAAAAATTATATTTAATATATTAATTTTACTTAATTTAAAAAACTTACGTTTAATTATATTTTTATAAAAATTGTTATCTTAATTAATATTTAATAATATTAATTAAAATTTTATAATATAAATTATTAATATATTAAATTTTATATAAATATTAAATATTTTAAATTAATTTTAATTAAAAATATATCGTGAAACAAATATAACTTAATTTAATCAATGCAGAAAAATAGTGGGACTTTTTAAAATAAATAAATCAAAGTTATCTTTTGCGGAGAGGAGGGCATGGGAAAGTGAGCATAAAATTATTTATTTATTTGAATGTGTGCTGATTTGAAAACAGACAAGGCGCCCTTTGAAGGCTATCCTTTCTGTCATCATGTTACAATATATATATATATATATATATTTTAGAGAAGGGTGTCGTTTCTAGGGGAGAATTCAGATTATAGAAGATAAGGAGGAGATTAAATTATGGTAGTAGCAGCAAAAGAAAGAAAGAAAGTAAACTCCAGGTCCAGGGGAAGGAGAGAGAGAGAGTAAAAGAAAGACGGTAGAAAATGATGATGGCCATGGAAGAATACAAGGCCTTGGATTGGTTTCTTTGATTATTTGTGTTTTCTTCATCTTCAAAGGCCCCTATTAGATTTGGTACGTATCTTGGATCTTTGCTCTAAACCCCGCCCAAAAAAAAAAAAAGTTTTCGAAATCTGGTTTTTAATGGACTTTCTCTCTCTCTTTTTTTTATTGGTTATTTCTGGAAAAGTTTGTGTTTTTGGTATGGGTTTTCAAAGAAATATGGCTGAAGTGTTCTTAAAATGACTAGATACTCATTTTTTTAAATAAAGTTCTGGTTCATATTCTTATCTTTCAACTGTGTTTTAACTTCTCTTTTTTTCTACCATGAAATGCATTTTCAAGGGTTTATTATTGTGTTCAAAGAGAAAAACAAGCTGAAACTCTGAACTCTTTTGACCCCTTTTTTTCTTACTGATAAATGCTCATGAATTTTGAAAATGTTATTTCTTGAAAAAGTTTGTAAATTAATGATAAAAAAGTGTTCAATTTTTGCTGGAGTATTTGTTTGAGAAAAAAAAAAGGATTTGCTCTTTACTTGGAATGGAGGATATAAATAGGAAGGTAAAAGGAAAAAAATGAAAAGATTTAATAATATTGGTTAGCTCTCTGCATTTTTCTCTTTAAAGGTTCATAATCTCTTCAAATAAATCATTATTACTATTCCAAGTTTCATTTTTGAATTAATCTTTTTCATATGGAAACTTACAAATATTTTGTGATTGGTTCGGCAAAAAATTTTAACACTTATTTCTCTCTCTCTCTCTTTCTCTCTTGGTTTTATGGTTAATATTTTAAGTCATAGTTTGGTTTAAAGTCAAATTTTATGTTACCCTGTTATGTCTAAATACAGACTTTGATGTATAGCTAATTAGCGATTCTGTAACTGGCAAAATTTCCAGCATTTATTAGGCTTTAATTTGGCTGTCTTCTTATGAATTTTACCTGGATCCATCTCTTTTCTTAGCCACATGTGGTTTGAACTTTGTGGTCATTCTATTAGCATTAATGGGCTATTTTTGACCCTGAAGGATAAGGGAAATGATAATTCCTTTACGGATAATGGTTTTTATTTGTGCAATTCCTTGAATATTGCAGGGTTGATAAGCAAATTGAGATGGATTTTTCAGAATCGACTAAAGTTGTTTACAATAGAATCCAACGGTTTGAGCCTGAAAATGTGTCGAAAATTGTTGGTTATCTCCTTTTACAAGACCATGGGGACCGGGACATGATCCGTTTGGCCTTCGGTCCCGATGCTTTGCTCCACTCTTTCATCCACAAAGCCAAATCTGAACTCAGCTTGAACAACAAAGCAGCCGCCGTTGTTTCAGTGCCGATCTCGCCTTCTCAGGTGAGCCCGAGCCACATCGACGATCTCCCTGCGCATTTCACACCGCATTCCACTGCTTCATCACGCTCAGTTTCAGTTCCTGCAACTCTTTTCTGGGATCCTCAAGTGGCTGCTGATCAACGTGTCAACAATTTGGAGTTTGTCCCACCAGGGTTCTCACATGCTGTTGCTGAAGATTATCACCTCCGAAACCAAATGCGTTTCTTGAATACGGAAGATCAGTTAGAATCTGCCAGTTCTTTTAGTTCTGAGTTTTTGAGTAATCAATATTTTTCAGAGCCTGCACTGTTTGCAAGAACCAGCCGGAGGTCCCCAAGCTTGCCTGAATTTCCATTTAAGGTTTGCCATTACTTCAACAAGGGGTTCTGCAAGCATGGAAACAATTGTAGGTATTTCCATGGCCATCCAATGCCAGAGAGCTTTTCTCAGGTTTTCAGCCTGAATCCGAATGGGGTTGGGAATGATGATCATGTTGTCTCTCCTGGGACTCTTGAAAAGCTTGAATTGGAGCTCACTGAGCTTCTAAAAGCAAGGCGAGGGTTGCCTGTCTCTATTGCCTCTTTGCCAGTTTTGTACTATGAGAAGTATGGGAGGACTCTTCAGGCCGAGGGGTACCTCACAGAGAGCCAAAGACACGGCAAGGCCGGTTATAGTCTCACTAAACTTCTCGCGCAATTGAAGAACGGCATTCGTCTCATTGGAAGGTGCAATAATGTTACGTTTATTTTGGATTTGCATTTACACAATTAACAAAAAAAAAAAAAAAACATGTACTTAACTGTCATTTTCATTTGCAGGCCTCATGGACAGCACTCGGTGATATTGGCAGAAGATGCTCCAATGTACCTGGATTATGCCGGCGAGAGGAGTGATCCTGGTGGAATAGTTGCCGGTTCTAGGCAGATATATCTTACCTTTCCAGTCGAGTGTACTTTTACGGAACAAGACGTTTCCAACTACTTTAAGTAAGGAAGATAATTGTGAATTCCTCAATTTTGTTGTATTTGTTCTGAATATGCTATTTTTATTCTAAGATTTTACATATATATATTTTTAAATTGTTTTGTAGCAAATTTGGACCTGTTCAAGATGTCAGGATTCCATGCCAACAGAAGAGGATGTTCGGGTTTGTCACTTTTGCTTATGCAGAGACAGTGAAGCAAATCTTGGCTAAAGGAAATCCTCATTTTGTATGTGGGTCTCGTGTTCTGGTGAAACCTTATAGGGAAAAGCCAAGGCTTGTTGACAGGTAAAAATTTCCAGTTCCATTATAGAAAAAATTATCATAGTTTCTAGTACTTTATCTATACTTCTCTACTAATACATATTGCATATCGCAATGTAGTGGGCGTACGAAATTCTAATTTCTAATAGAGTGCTTGTTCTTGATTTGGGTCAACCAGAATTTCAAATTGAATATTTGTTTAAGAATTTTGTGTACGTGATGGTTTTAAACATAAAGCATTTGGGGGTCTGCAACATTAGTTTTTAGTTTTGATGAAAGATTTCACTTTACTTAAACCTTATCTCCCTTTATAATGTTTTATTTCCAAATTCGCCACCAATAATGTTTCTAATATCAGAGAGCTGTACTGAAACCTTGAAACTTAAGCCAAAAGTAATCATAGGAGTTTGTTTTGGTGAAGGAATGCCTTTCTATGTGGTAATCATAAATACAGATGATGTTGAACATGAACCTTATGTATATGTTGAATTGCCTAAAGCCTTAAATAAACTACTTTTGGCTGCCTTGTGTTCCTTCGTTTACTACTTTCCCTCTTAACTAAACCGGCAGGACCAAATGATTTGCTTTGTTTCTTCCATCTCGGTGATTATGGACTTCTAATGTCTGATAAATCTTACTTTGAGAAAAAAAAATATTGAATTAAAAGTTTCATTGTTATTTTATCTTATTCGTTGTTTCGTGATTGTATAAGTATTTTATCAATGTTTTTACCTTATAAGATGACGATTCTTTTTCTTAAATTCACCAAGGTGTGCTGCACTATTTACTTTTTCTTGTGTTTAGTTTGAAAGCCACATTTATGCTTACAGATTTTCTTCCATCTTTTTGCAGGAAATATACTGAGGCAGTACAGCATCCTATGTATTACAATTCACATTTCATAGATCGAGATAGCGAGCTTCAATCAAGTTAATATCTCTTTTAGTTCGTTAAAATATTCCTTTTTTTTTTTTTTTTTTTTCAATTTTATGCTTGTTTAATCTTTATTTCTTTTTTTCTCTCGGTAATAGTTGTTGAATTCTGATCTGACATTGAATTGCCTGTCCATTTATAGTGCCAAGAGTTTGTGATAATTCAAGATCATTCAGGAAGCAACTTATCGAGGATCATGATCAAGCACTAGATTTCGAAGGAAGGCGTTTCTCTGAGTTGCAATTTGCACCAAAGCAACATTTGACTGATCAATCCTATTTTGGTTACTCAACGGATGAGCTGAAGCACGTGGATGGTCTGATACTTTCTTCCTGTTGAATTAACCATTTTTCAGTTTCTTTATATTCGCTCTTTCTTCAAACCCCTGTTTCTAAATCTTAAAGTTATGCCGGTAGCCTGTGCAGAGCAAGCGGATCTCCCTTCCGCGGAGCATTTCGATCATTTGATGGATGTTCTAAACATTGGTTTCACCAGTGAGGAAAAAGTGAGGCATATAAGTACTAATTACAGTGACCCGGATAGGTATGATTTTCTTTTCCTTTTCTTCTTCCCTTCCTTTTCGAAAGCAGCACATGTCGATCGATCATTTTGCCTTTCGAGTCATTACTGAAATTGCTATCAATAAACTAAAAAACCAAGATAAAGCTTTTTGTGACCTTTTAGGTTTTTTATATATATATATATATATATATATATTTCATGCCTTTTTTATATTCAGAGAAGCTAATGAATCATGCCCTTTCCTTCATGTTGCTGTTGGAGGGCAGAGAGAGAATACTGTTATTTATGCACTAGAACATATTTTTTGCGTTTTAAAGGGGGTTAGGAGTTTCTTTGTTGCTCTTACTTTTCATTTTACTTGAAGTATCTGTATTAGACACATTTTTTGATACGAGTATGGAGATTAATATGACTCTCCAAGAATCCTATAAATACAGAGGAAAACTTCGAAAAAAATTAATATACCTCTATCAATTATATACTTGTAGCTCCCACTTACATTTGATTCTGAATAACATAGCTAGATTTTGCCCATGAGTGGGCTAAACCGCATTTCTGATGTTGATCTATTTATTTTGCAGCAGCAGCCAAGGACTTAATCTTCCAGAGAGCCCATTTGCATCTCCAATAGGGAGTGGCATTTCAACAGTTACATAAAAAAGACAAGACTCAAACATAGCAAAATCATGAACAACCATAGAGGTAGAGGACCCAATTTCAATAACAGCAAATTTCTTTTTATTTTTCCCCCATTAAATTCACCTAAACATCATCGTTCCAACTGCATCTTCATAGTTCATACAAAACTCAAGGAAAGAAACACCAGTAAGTTCTCCCAGTTTACTTCAATGGAGAAGATTCCAAAGAAAGCTGAATATAGAAAGCTTTCTTTCTTTCAAATTTTTTTTTTATTTTATCCATTTTACTTGATTAATGTAATCACAGAAAGTCAGGGTTGAGCTGTGGGTCTTTAGAAGAGAATGGAATATATATATATATGTGTGTATATATATATATATATATATAGTTAGTCTTTTCTTCTTCAGTTAAAAGAATGAAAAAGAAGGTTAATAGTTAACATACGACATGCAGGGTTCAGTTTACGATCAAAGTGAAAGATGTAGAAAAAAAAAATGTATGCTACATTTTGAGAGTAAAAATTATAACTAATTCAAATCTTATACAAAGTTGCATCCTTAGTTCCTTACCAATTTCTTGGATAAAATGCACTGAAGGTGGATTTTCCATTTTTATATTTATTCGATTTTTTAAATAAAGATTATTATAGATTTTAATATATCATATTTTGAATTTATTTAAAGTTAGATTTTAAAAAACAATATTTTGGGTGCAAGAAGGAGGGCCTTCACTGGTGGATTTGGTAATTTGCGTTTGTGTATTCTATCTCACATATATATATATATGTGTGTATATATATTTGTTAATTTCGTAAAAAAATAAAATATAAGTAATAAAATATGTTAAAATTTTAAATATTAAAAATGATATGTGCATTAAAATGTGTTATCGTAATTATGTTTAAATATATTAAATTGTGCTTAAGTTATTATACTCAAATTTTATTTTGTATCGTATTTGAAATTATTAAATTTATTTATTAACATGTGATTTATTTGCATAAAAAATAAAATTAGGGAATTAAAGATGTGAATGATGATTAGTGGTGTGTGGTTCATGATTGTGTATTCTTGTGTCGATTTATTTACGAATTTATTTAAGTGTAATAATTTGATATATTGAACATATAAATTTTTTTAATTTTATAAGTAAAATTAAATCATTGTTATATATTCTTAATATATATAAAAAATTAAATAAATAAAACAGATGATTGTATTTTAATTTTACTTATAAAATTAAAAATTTTACTGTTAATATTTTATTTAATAATCTTTTATTTAAAGATTTGACCAATTGTACCCTATGAAATGGATTTTTTTTCCTTTTTATTAATCAAATAGGGCTTTTTTCAATGTCAGTCAAATTCTTCAGTGGCCCCTAGGGAACCAAAACGATGATTTGGCGGTTAAAATTAAGTTAATTAGCACCGGTACATACTGATATCTTATTTCGATATTAATATTACTTTATTTTATTTTGAAATCGATACGTATCCGTTAATGTAATTGATATAGATCGATTATTATGATTAGAATTGCACGTCCTTAAAGTGGCTTTCATGGATTGAATTAAATAAAGTGGGCCTGCTTTGATTTTATTCCAGGTTTGTATGAAACTTTATGCCCCATTTTCCTATCCCATCACCATTCAATTTTCAATTGGAACAGCTCCTTGCGCATACGCCACACCATTAAAAGTAAAACGGTCTAAGGAAAGGCCTATGCAGTTATTATTTTTAGAGAAACGGACAATGAAAAAAATAATAATTACGTATAGGTAGATAAAACTATCAAAATTATTTTTAAGGAAATGGTAATTACTCAAAAAGTCCTCGATAAAATAACAAATGTTCAACCCTAAGCCCATCTTCATCTTTTTCTTTCTAAAACCTTAAAAACCCAGTAGGCCTCCATAACCCAGAATCTGGAGCGGCAGGCCATCGGCGGCAGTCGGTTGCCGGCGGCCGATTAGAATAAAATTTGTTTCCAATCTCTTTTCGATCCCTAAATTCGATTCCGGCTTCCGTTTCTCCAATAAGTGTCTCGATTTTCTTAAATCTAAGCCTAAAATTCCGGCCTAACTTTTTCCGATCTCGCAACCGTTGGTCGACCCCAAACTCGGACCTTGGCTTTCTTGTATCCTAAACTAGACTCCTATCATTGGGATTTGCTAAACTAACCTCTGACAGTTGGGTTTTGCTAAACTAGCCTTCGATTGTTGGGATATGACAGCAAAACTTGGTGAAAAAAAAAAAGGGTTTTCGTTCCAACAAACTCGCATCATTAATTTTGGGTGATTTAAAAATAAAATTTAACAAAAAAAAATTTTTTCAAAAATTTTATTTCTTAATAAACAACATTAAATTATTTTATGAAAAAATATTTAAAATCTAAAAGTTAATATAGGTTTTTCTATTTTACGAAAGAAAGACCAGAAGAAATTAAAAAAAAAACAAAAAAAAAAAAGAGGGAAAAACATGTTTAATTTTTTTATAAGATAAACATTCAATGTTAATTTTTATTTTTAATATTTTTATTAATTAATTTATTATTAATTATTAAAATAAAATATTTGAAAAATATTATTCTTTTATCAAATTGTCTGCAAACTATTTAAAATTAAAGTTACGTCACAAATTTTAATCAATGAAAATTTAATTGTAAAATTTAATGTTGAATTAAAGCATAATAGTAGATTTACATTTAATTTTAAAAGTATAATAATAAATATTAATTAAACTAAAATATAAAGATAAATTTTAAGATTGAATTATAATTTTTATTTTTAAAAAACTTCTAATATCTGGAAGTCTACTAGCTTTCAACTAATTTGGCTTGAGCAAATTAGAGTTTCATAATAGGGATTGAGGTTTCATAATAAGGATAGAGCTTTTCCAAAAAGGATGTTTCCATACACAACACTCAAACTAGAGACCTTGTTTAAAGGGAAAGGATAATATATCACTCTAACCAACCACCCGTTGGTTTTAATTATAACCTTTAACTTAAAAGAATTATCAATTCTGATTGAAACCAAAAAACTTGATCCAACTTGATTTAATTAAAAAAAAGTCAATAATTTGAAACCAACTAACTTGAATCTATAATGATTCGAATTTAAAATGATCTGAACTCCCCAAAATGATCAAACTTGATAAATCAAGTATTAGACCTGATTCACCTGAAATCAATTAATTCAAGTGTTAAACCCGATTGACTAAAACTCGAAATAACATGAATCTAGATTGACTTGAATCTGATTAATTCAAGTGTTGAACCTGATTGACCTGTTTTCAAAATGAAAGTGACACAAATTCGAAAATGGCCAAAAAATTTTTAAACCTGAAATGATTCAACCCAAATTAACTCGATTCGAAACCAACCCAATTTGGCCAACTGAGATGTTTAGTCCAAATGTTTCTAAATGTTAATGGTTGAATATATCCAATTTCGAATAGGGGATTAGAATAAAATTCACAAACACAAAATTTCGTAGTCATCTAAGTAGCATGCTTATTTGTTCATTTCATATTTTGATATATTGTCCACGTGTTTACATTTGTTCAATCAAGATGCATACATCAAATTATTTGAGCAAATATAAAGCTCAAAGTGGATGATTAGTCTAACTGCTAATCATCAGTTTAACAAGAATCTCTGGACGAGCAAGGCCCCGTCTGAATTAAACAAACTGCATTAGTTCTCAGTCTCAGTGAGTGTTCGTTGTGACCATCAATGATTTTGAATCTCGGATGATCAAGAAAAGCATTTTCTTTTTAACCAAAACAGTCAATAGATTCAGAATTGTAGATGAGTAGATGCTGTTCCTGCATGACAAACGATGTTTTCTGCAGAATGGTAAATCAAATTCCGAACTAATCATGGTTTTCCTGCATGACAAAGGTTATGTTAAGCCTTTGCTTCTGTTGCAACATTAAGAAGTCCATCCGGAGTTGCAGCCGGGTCTAAATCCCAACAATGATTGGGCAGATTTTCAGATTCTCCTCGAAGAAACCAAGATGGAACCTGGTGTGAAAAGCGAAACATCC
The DNA here is from genome assembly GCA_038382065.1 of Adansonia grandidieri. Taxonomy (NCBI): domain Eukaryota; kingdom Viridiplantae; phylum Streptophyta; class Magnoliopsida; order Malvales; family Malvaceae; genus Adansonia; species Adansonia grandidieri. The sequence goes on from JBBYHK010000021.1 coordinate 2,526,163, forward strand.
CTCTCCTCGGAATCCATCTAATGGCATCCTTGTTTGTATTTCTCTGATATACTGTCTTGAACCCTACCAATTTTGCAAGAGGGGTAACACGAACTCCAAACTCTTCGGAACAATTATCAAGCACCTCGACCATCTCTTATTGGTGCCTCACATTGTCAGGAATCAGAATTGACCTGTTCCAATCCGGTGACCAATTCCGATGAACAGCCCAAATATCTCCACTTTAGGGAATATGCGAACACAGCCTCCCCTTCCAGCCTTTTCTCCTCTCAGAAGATGAGAAAATGTTGACTTGATCAATAGTATCAGAATTCCATGTTCTGAAGTGTCCTCAAGATTTAGAAAACCCAGAATCCAACCAATTCACAGACCCGAATTCGTTATCTGTTTTGGAGTTCAACAAAGTGATGAGTACCTTAAATTGTTTTACAAAGGCAACCTGGCGAATCAAACAATACGAGGCAAACCATCGTCTTTGTCATACAGGGCTCATATTTGCATTAGTTTGAAGCATTCCTCCAATTTATCTTTGTTAAAATCATGAAAGTCATAGTCAGGAATAGTAATGGAGAGTGCACTTTTATCGGATGTTGATTGATGAACAGAAACAGCCAAATCTGTCCAATTGGGAGCCTTCCCTGCTGCGGGTGGTTGATCATCTTCAGTGCCTAATTTAATTGCTGAAGCTGTGGCAGCCACCTCTGAAGCCAACCTAATCTCTTCCAATTTCTTCCGAATTTCTGTCCTTGCCTTGTCAATTAGCAGCTTTCTAGCATCACATGCCGGTGCCGTTGAGCATCGCCTGTTCTGAGGTTCACTTGGGTTGGAAAGCTTTGGATTTGGCTCAATACCATGTCCATTTGCTAATCCTGCTTCTGAAGATTTTAATCCCTTGTCTTCATATCCATTTTGTAAAATAGGAACCAACATCCCTTTTCTTCTCAAGGCTACCAGCCTTAGATCCTGAAGATTCAATACAGCTACTGGAAGGTTTTCCATTGGCACCTGATTCCACCTTTGACCCTGTTACTCTAGCAACTCCTCTGGTCTGATAAAAGCATCAGTGGAAATGGTTGACACTTTGTTATGGCCCACAACTCCGCAAAAGTTCCAGAGATCCAGCTCTACTGAAATGACATGTTAGAAACATCCTCGCAACCATGCCCAGAAGGATAACCGGAGACTCCATTTCCAGTGAAAAAAAAAAATAGCATTTGTTGGGACGTATGTGACCATAGTTTCCATGACTTCCATATCCATTTGACCAAGCATGATAGGGGAAAGATCAGTTCACTGGGGCTAACCTAGTTCCAACAGCAATGAAAGTACCTCGGCAGTTCTTACATGAAAGTCTCTTATTGACATACTTCCCAAATACTCACACTGAACTTTACGAGATGTGCATACAGTCCAAAAAGTGTCGAGTCTACCTTGTGAGGTTGAATTTGTACTGATACCTGTAAACCCAACAGAATATGTTGAACTTTGAACCACTTCAGAAGGCATCTGTCTGTTTTACTTGATATCATAGGAACTTTTCTTGATTCTATCGGACAACAAAGTCCACACTTCCTAGACAAGTTTGAATGCCCCATCAGCTCCCATGCATTTATTCTTATATGGATGGAGTAGCACAGCCATCTTTCTGTATTGTTTCTTCACCGCATCTTTATCAGGAGAAAGCTTCAATCCAAGAACTGAATAATAATTGATTTTGCCATTACATTTAGCCTCAGAAGCAATGAAAACTTCAAACATGGACACCATCCGCGATATTCCGTCCAATCCAGGATACAATGACAAAGCCTTTGATGCATAATTGTTAGCACCTGCAAAGTCTCCTTCAAAAAATCGCTTCTCAGCAATCTCTTTCGTTTTAAGAGCTTCAGCTTTGTTTGCTTGGATTCAGATGATTTTCAAAAACCAAACTCACGAAACAAAAGTTATACGGATCCCAACATGCTTAACCATAAAAGCAGCTGAATTGTCTTATTCAACCATCTCATCTTTTCTGCGTATGTCAAACGAGACAAAATTCAGATCTTTCCAAAATGAAGCTTGAAACTACAATTGACCAAGTCATCTAACTTCGAACACACTTAATTAACCCAGATTACTTCTCTTTGAATTCAAGATCCTAACTTTCAAGTTCTACTAGACTTCTGGGAAACCATCGAAAGGCAGAAAAAAAAACCTTAAGCTAAATCAATCAAAGTTAACTAAATCCAAGCATTAGGCAGAGTTGGATTATTCATTATGTTAGAACAGAAGAATGTAGAACTTCTTAGTTAATTACTACTCCTTTTCCCATCATTTCCTCAAATATATAATCCATTTGAACAAACTAAAAACCCCAAAAAAAAGAGCGGCTAAATTTGGAAAATTTCGAAAAAAAAAAAAACAAATCAAACTAATTTCAAAGCTAAATAACAAAAAGCAAGCTAATCCAAATTCAACAGCTTAAAAAAAAAAAAAAAACTTAAATCAAATAATTTAACCCAAAATTTAACTAAAGAGTTAAAACTTTCTAAAAAAATTAAGAAAGTGTAAAGTAAAAATTTCCACATAAATTAAGTTAAAAATAACATAAAAATTTAAACTCGAGCTTATTGGGTTTGCTCATGTTAAGTTTGAGTTATTTCAGATTAATTGTTTAGGCCAATTTATATTCAAATTATTTCAAGTTTAAATTATTTTTGGTTCAGGGTATTTCAAGTTCGATTTGATGGATTTATGGTTATTGACTTTCCATGAATCAGATTAAATCGAGTTTGGATTCGGGTAGATTAGTTGAATTTTTAACTATCAGGTTAGAATTAATAGATTTAGTTATTATAGTTATACAAAAAAAATTAGATCAAAGATTAAACTAGTAAAACTTTCTACACAGATTAATTGATTTGATGTTTTGATCGATGAAATCAATTAAATTGATTAATTTAATTAAAAAGATTTAAATATAATAAATACTTAAAAATTAAAAATAATGTATTCGGTTAAATTACCTGTAATTTAATATAAATTTACCAGCTTAAAAGTTAAATTTTATTATCGCAAACAATACATTTTTTAAAAATTAAAAAAAAAGTTTTAAACCCAATTTTTTTATATATTTTTACTGATTCAATTCAGTTTTGCTAAAACTATGATTTTATAACATCTGAACAAATTTTGTACTTTTTATTAAACTTATTTGATCAACCAATTTAATTTGATTTTTTTGTTTCAACTGTCATGCATTGGCAAGTGGTTCAACAACTACATTTTAGCCTATCTCCAATGTAATCATTTTGGCTTAGACTTCAAAAAAAATATTTGTTTTTAATTAAAGCACCTTAAATAATACAAAGCTTTCGACTTTGTCAGTATTAAACTATTTTTTATTTATTAAATATTTTATATTTATATTATATTTTTATTCATGCTTTAACTCCAAAAAAAAAATACATTGAATAAATTAATATTAAAGATGGTTGGCTGGCCCGTCCAAATGAGAGGGTTTTGTCAAGTCACAATCAGAAACACCAGGCCCATATCTCCATTTCTAGCACACTGCCAAGCACAATTAAGACAATACTTGCTCTTTGTTCGGTCCATTCATAAATGTGTTTTAACTTTTTTGGATGGTTCGAAAGGAACCTAATTTGGGTTTGATTTGAGCGTTAATAATTGCTAAATTAAACCCAAAAAGGAAGAAATATATCTCACACATTATAAGGAAGTTTTTAAATTTCATCAACAAATTTAAAAGATTGATATATATTCAATTATCATATACTTAAAATAATTAATAGTTGAATATGATAAATAATAAAAAATATGGATAATATTTTAATCATTTATGGAATTTAAATAAAATAAAAATTCAAAAAAAAGAATTACTTAATTTAAAAAAGTTATATACACATAAACAATTTCATACCGCAAGCTAAAAACAAAGCAAAATGAGGGGGGTAAAAAGTGGATGTATAGGCATAAATAGCAGTGTTTACACCAAGATATCAATTGAAATGGGCCCTTGTGGCCCAAGTACCTGCAAACCAAAGGTTCTCTTGACATAAAAGATCGTCACGTGATTTATTTTTTTAAATTTATTAATTTTTTATTATATTTTAAGAGTATGCATCACTTTATTAATTATATTTAAAAAATTTAAAAAATTAATTGATAAAAAATAGATAATTTTTTTATATATAAAGAAAAATTATTTGATAATAGTGAAATTATTAGATTCCATAAATAAGATTAGAGATTTCAAATTCTTATTTTTTAATTATTTTTTAAAATACTTTAAACTGTATATATCATTTTATTAATTCATTTGCGAAACCTAAAATCTTCACTAATGGCAAAAGAGTTAACTTCTTATATTCTTATATATAAGCTTGTGAATTATATATTTTTTTTCCCAATTGCTAACCCCTTTATACATGCCATAATTCTTATTTTGTAAATGGTCATCCATTCATCTATGTATTTGACTTTTACGCATGGAATTTCAGCTGGAAAATCTCTGCTTATGAAATACTATATTTTAAAATTGAAATGCAATAAAGGAATTTCTCACGCTCCTTAAAGAAAAGTTAAAATATTAAAAAAGTCCGTGATTTATACTTTTATAAATATTAAAAATCCTATATGTTATTTTTTTTAAATAAGTTTTATATTTGTATTGTATTCAAATAATCTCTTAGTCTTGATTTAAACTTAAATAATATGTCTTTATTTCAAATAAAATATTAATTTATATTAAGGTTTACGTAAGTATAAAATAACGGTAGAGATTTATTTGAATATAATTTATAAGTTAAGGACTTATTTAATTAGAAATTAGAGGTTAAAAATTTATTTTAATGTAAATAAAATAATAAAATTTAAAAATTTTCTTTATTACATTTACCCTTTTCCTTTACTACATTATGTTTTTTTTCTCCAAAATTTTTTTATAACGATGAGTACTAAATTATTTATTATTATATTATTATACTTTTATTTTCTTTAAACTTTTTGTCGTAGGGAAAAGGGTAGCAAGTTGAGGCAAGAGTAACGGTTAGCGTCGTAGGTAGTATCTTTTCTCAAGAAAAAGGTGCAAAATATTTTTGACGTAGCTAAAACTCCAAATTACATGTAGTCATTTTCTCAAACTTCGCTATCAAAACCCAAATACCTAAAAGAAGGCATTCAATTCCATTTTCTTTCAATTTACTTAAAGAAACCAAGATATTATATTAGCAGAAGAAGAAGGAGAAGAAGAAACTCAATAGCAAAAAGGAACTTATTTATTTTTCATTAGTGACAAATCTAGTAACAATTCATAGATAATTATAATTAACAACAAAAAATAATAAAAGCTACAAAAGAATTTTATCATCATTTTCATTTTTAAGGTATAGCAAATAATTTAAAATATAAATAAGAAAAGAAGACGAAAGATTAAACGTTCACGGGCTTGCAAAGGAACATTAGAGACGATGCCGACGATTCCCCAACGAGCCTCCCGTTGCTACTATTGCTTCCGCCAAGCCTTTCGTAGCAATCAACGCAAAACAAAGACAACGAGAGCTGGACCTCGTCGCGAGTCCAAGAAGAAGCTCTCCTGACTCGTCCGAGTCGGCTCCGCACGGGTCTCACGCAAGCCATGTAGAGGCGTTTGTATCCACCCAGGGCAAGAACGACGGAACGCAGGCTGGGAGGTGGAGGAGACACGTGGCGAAAGCATAGGTTTTCCCACAGGGAGTCGTTGCGGGCAATGCTGCACCAGAGACGGCAAACGCTGGCAGCGACGCAGAGGGAACGGCCGTCGAGGCGTTTGAGAATTTCCGTGAGGATGTCTACGTGATCGTTGATCAAGAACTTGGGTCTTTTTTCCTTGTGCTCCCCGAATGTTCCGTGGTCTTGACGGTGGCGAATACGGTGGTGGTTTTGCACCATTGTTAAAAGAAAAAACAAAGAAAAAAGAGACAGCAGCAGAAGAAGATAGCACCGAGAGGTAAAGGGAAAAAAAAATGGTGGGTTATATATATAGGAGAAGTACCGTAGCCATTGGAGTAACGTAAAGTTCAAGGGATTTGACTTCAGAGGGAAAATAAACGAGTGTGCGTTTGTATTTGGGAAAGAGACACACAGACAGACTTAAAGACAAGAAAGAGAGAAATTTCCCCCCCTTTTTTTTAATTTCATTTTTGTAATATAGTATTTGGTAAGAATTGTTAGAATTTTTTCTAGAATTCCAGTTGCATGTCAAATATTGATTTAAATTGAGGTGAGCAACATACATACATATATATATATTTTGTTTCGTGTTTATTATATTAATTAATGTGTTAACTATTATAATAATCAATTATAATGAATATTAATTGTTATTTAAATATCCAATAAAAGAAATTTTATTTACAGTGTGCATGAGTTGGAGGGAGTCAAAATTTTAGGTTAACGAGAGAGAGGTGGGGGGGTTGGCCAGTGGGAGGTATCGAGTGGGATGGGAGAAGGGGCCAAGGGAAAAGAGCCAAGGCAAAGAACTGGAACCGATGCTGTGCCTTTTTTCTATAATTGCTTTTGTAATTTGTATATTGTTTTCAACTTTGTTGTTTTTGTTGTTTTTTTTGTGTATTTCAAACACTTCTTTTTTTATCCTCCTTTTGCTTTAGCAAACGAAGGGTTCAGGGAGCCTTGTGAAGTCACTGGCAACTTGTGAACAGGCAGATAATTAGGTTTTTCTTCATCTATATTCATAGGTGGTCCGCAACTCTATGTTGTTTTTATGTTGCCTATACACTAATTTGATAAGATTGAAGAACTATGCAAGTAAGGAAACAGATAAGTTGAAATTACAATTAAAACCACTAATGTAACAAATATTATTATAATTAATTAAATAAAAAATTAAAATCATAAAATAATCACGTTCGTTTCTTACAGAAAGATTTTAGACTTTGGATCGGAAAGAACGAATGACAGGACGAAAAATGTAAACCAATGTGTCATTTCAACACCGCTGGAAGCTACCTATAATTGTTATCTAAAACATGTTGATTGGAACCCAGAAAAGAAATTTTATTTTGAATCCTCAATCAGGGAGAACTAAAAGAATTTTGTTGGCTGATACTTTTTCTCATTGCTATTGATTCATTGACTTATTTACCCGTATTGGGGGTTATCTTACTTGCCCTTCACTTTATCCTTTTGCAATGTCTCCTTTAGCTTTAGTCCATTCGATTCAAATTCAGAATTATTGGCTCTGGAAAGGCTACAATTTATAGTATAGGCAGTAGGATTTGGTGAGATTTACGTTGTCTGGCTCTTCTTTCTTAAGTTAATAAAAAAAAAATTTAACCGAAATTCCAAATTTTTGGTGATAAATCATCTTAGCCATACAACTATGATGTATGCGTACTTAATTTCTCTTTTTATTTTAAATAAAAATTATTTAATTACATAAATTAAAATTTAAATCAAAATTATTAAATATATATAAATTAATTAAATTAAATTTTAAATTCAATCCCGTAATATTTAATTTCTTTTACGTATACAAGCTGCACCCAAGTAAGAAAATAGTAGCTTTCACTGGACACCAAAGAAAGTCATATCAAAGCATCTAATGTTCCATCGTCAAATAATAATGATGAATCTTTGGGTAACAACCAAAGCGAAAAAGGGGAGAGCATTGAGATCAAGGGGAGGGAGGCAGCTATTTGGTTGTCGTCTTTTGGGGATTGGATTTTGGCCCAGAAAGGAAACCCCCCAATCCCTGTGAGACAGAAAGCATATAATAAATAATAAAAATATCATTAATATAAAAGGGCTTGAAATTGACATTAGATTTACAAACCCCCTTTTTCTTTCTTCTGCACTGTGGAAAAGGTGTGGGCCTGTGGGGGGCTGTCCGATAGAGTTGTCTACGATAACATCGGATCATGATTTAAATTTATTTTAAATTTAATTATTAATTATTATTAAAAATATTAAAAATATAAATAATTATTTTTATTAATATTTATATATTTTATAAATAAATTTAAATTAAATTTTATTATTAAATAATAATTTAGATCATATTAAATTAAATATGTTTACCTTTTATATAAAATTAAATTTATATAAATTTAATATATTAAATAGTTTAATTCGTAAATAAATTTACTATTTCGAGACCTAATTCCTAAACCCATCAATATCTTGGAGAGTTTTTAACGGCAAATAAGGGCTTGTTTCTGTATTGTTGGACTCATTTGAGCAGGGCACTGTTCCCTATTCTTTCTGGGAGGAATTTGATAATTGCAAGATTACAAGGAGAAACCCGTAGAGTGCGCCAATTTTTTTTTTTTCACAGTTTCACTCACTCCCCCAACGACTGCTATAATTTTGTACTTTCACTCCTTAAATAAAGAAAAAAACATTGGCTAAATGTTTCAAAATTTTCTACATAAGAGTTTTCACCAGTTTCTCTAAAGGCATGCATCCATCTGCATTCTGCAAATCTGAACAACTTTCATTACAAACATGGACCATTAAATTGACCATTCACTCAAATTTTCACCCTTTTATTTTAAACTGGACTTGGATAAATCTTGGCTTTGGATATATATATATATATATACACACACACACACACACAACAATCAATAACCCAACCAATTGGTGAGCTGGCCAGGGACTGAAATTTGGCCACTAGTGTTAGAAGAACGTTATCCGGACTTTTTATTATTTTTAAAATATTTATATATTTTGCTCGTGTTTGAATATATTTAAATATATAAAATATAAAATATAAAATATATAAAAAATATATTCATATTAATCGTGTTTCTATATGTAATAATTAACTTTTAAGTTCGGATGACATGGATTAGAACTAGAGAGAAGAGATAAGGCCAAATGCGGTAGTATTTTTGGCTTCTTAGTTTCTGTTTACTTTGCTTCTCGTGCGAGGTATCTAGGTAATTGTGTCAATTTTTACGAGATTTAGGACAACAAGATGTCTTGGCTTAGGTTTGGGGTTTGGGGTTACAATTCCAATACAAAAACCCAAAAACTTTTCAAAGCAGAGTTAAAAAAAAAAAAAACCCCGAACTAAATTTATCTGTTTGAAGGTATCCACATGACCAGGTTCTGCCTGTAGTTTCTGCACAAAGGGCCCATTTGCATTAATGCTCTTAAAAATGTAATTTGTTTAAAGTAAGAAGCAAAGGTCAAGGGATATAAATATTTTAAGTTGGATCTTAGCATTGAATCCATAGAGGAAAATTTAAAAATGATTGAAAAACAAATGTAAAGAAAACAAACAAGGAGATCAAAGGTAAACAGAATAGGACCTGGAAAAAACAAACAATGAAATTACAGCCAGCTAGGGTTCTAAATCAAAGCTTATACAATACAAGATGACATCTTTCCCTTAACTACTCTCTTAGCTTGAAGTGATCCACCATGGAATCTGGGTTACTCAATTGTTTTTTAAGATTTTAGCTAGAAATGGTTGTACATTTTCTTTATGGTTTCTTTTGTTCTTCCCCAAAGGGTTTTTTAAGAGATTTTGGTTGGACTTTCCTTGTTTTATGGGTTACTTTTGGAAGGAAACTTCTAATCCAATTTACAAAGTGATACTAACAAACTGACAAAATTTTACTGTTTGACAAAACTCTGACATGGGGCACCTTTTTTTAGCTTTTATTTTTATTTTACTTATTTTCAAGTTAAATTTTTCCCCAAATTTTGCTAGAATTTTTCTGATAAATTAAGCATGAAAACAAGGTGATTGGGAAAATAATTGATCATGTGACTAGTCTAGTCTTCATCATGCATGGTTGGTTGGGCACTAATGTGACGAGATATAATGTTTAGGGTTCAAGAAATTAAGAGCAATATTTTCTTTGATTTAGACACAAAATCTAGCTTTAAACAATGGGGTTAAAGGAAAATTCTGAAGATTTCATGGAAATTATTTTGTCTTCAAGTCCACATTATGAAACAGATTTAACACTACAATTTTGTCCGACATCTTGTTACCGCTGAACTTCAATAAGCAGGGAGAAAAACATGACATATTTCTTATACATGTGAAAAAAGTTTATTTCACTTTGAAATTAAGCCTGCTAAAGTCCAAGATTTGTGAAATTTATTTTGCTTTTTCGGTGCTATGAACAGCAGCACTATGTTTTGGAATGTAGCTAATTGCCCAGGGCCCAGGATTTGAATCGAGGAAATTGTGGCATGATTCGACAGAGAAAGCTGTAGGAAAGTAGGAGAGCACAGTTTTAAGGAAGAAAATTGGCTTGCTTTTATACATGCATTTCTTCACCTCAAGAACACTGATGAACTGGTTTTCAATTTCTTTGAGTTTTAATCTTTCTATTTTTACCAATTCTTGAAGTTTTTAATTCAGATTCATTGGCAAGACTTCACTATTTCCCTTCACTCTCCTGTAAATTGATCACAGTCAACGGTAGTAAAGCATAATACTGATGAATGCACTAGCATTGTTCACGTTGCTCACCTCGTCTGATTTAAAATAGTTAAGCATAAAATATGTTTATAGTTGCACTGGTTCGAATTATTAATTAAATAATAAAAATATTTTTTTTAAATTAAATTATAAAATATATAAATATAAAATTAAAATTAAAAAAATTTAATATTTTAATTATTTTAAATAATAAAATATGCTAATGTATTCAGTTGAAATGATTGAAGTGCTTAATTTCTTTGCTAATGTATGGCAATCTCTTTAATCTGTTCAACATCCCCATCAAAGAAATTTTATAATATAAAGTTTGTCACGAAAGGAGATGAGAAAAATAGAACCCAAGTAATGCGAGACAGGTCATAGTTGAAGCTCAAAAACAAGGGGAAAAAAATATGAATGAGATTAAGAAGACTTCGTGAATTTAACCCAAGGACAGAATCGATAGTTACAGTAGCCAGCTGATGTTAATTGCTCAAGTTGGATTTAAATTCAAAATATTTTATTTTTATTTGTTCAAAATCCGAATCTATTTCAACTTAAATTTAAAAAGAATTATTTTATTATATATAATAATCAAAATTAAATAAAAATTTTTATTAAATAAATAATAATTTAATTTGAATTAAAATAATCTCTCATCAAGCCTGGCCCAATTCGAATGTAATTCCGTTGATCCTTTGCATCCATATAAGATATTTCATGACTCACTCTTTTTTTTTTTTGGGAGGTATATTGTGCCCAATTGTTAGTTCGATCTCCAGAATAAGATGATTTTCCAGCCACATGTGGATAATTTGTTTTAAAAGTGAATAGTTACTTTTTTTTTAAAGCAAAAAACCCATAATTATATTTAATTTTATATCATCACAATTATTATTTTTTTAAATGAGTTGGTATTAAGAATAGTATAAATTTAGAAAAATAAAGAAGATGAGTATTTGATATCTCAAAATAAAAAAAATAAAAAAGGAAAAATAGATGGGTGATTGAAGAAAAGAGTGAAATAGAACAGGAATAATGGCAAAATTTATGATATTCGAAACTGCAACTTGCGATTTTATCAATTAGTCAAGAGGAAATAAACGAAAAGAAAAGAAAAGAAAAGAAATAAACGAGTTAAGTATATTACCAAAATAATACAGTGCTTGCAAGAATATGCAGTATTGTTTGTTTTAAAAGAATTAAAACACAAAACGAAAGTTTGTTTGTTTTACAGTCAACAGCAAAAGTTTCGTTTTTTCTGTAATTTTGTTTTAAAAGAAATCGCAAACATTGGTTTCTCAAAAGAAAAACGTGGCCACATATCTATATATGAACCGTAAAGGATCCGAATCAGTCAAAGATACACATAACATTTACCCGTTTAAAGTTAAATTAATTTAGCCGTTTAACATTAAAATTACAATAAAATGTATGTTTAATCTCAAACCGGACGTAGACCATATTGGTTTACATCGTTTATTTCATTAATAATACTTGTAAATGAACACTGATAATATCCCATAGCCTAAGGAAAAGAAAAAAAAAAAAAAAACCGAATTAATCATTTAAAACATTAAGCATTGAGTTAATTCCTGCCCCTCCTCCGATTCTGCTGCTTCGGTACTTCCTTCCGAAGTACTTGATGAGCAACTTATGTTTCATTGGGTTGAACAAGTAGCCAAGAACCAATCCATTCACTAGCCCGCTTCCATACCCCAACAGGATTGCCTTCCACCCAAATTCAAGACACGAGTCTTGGTCATCATCTTTCTTTGACAATGAAGGCGGTGGTGGTGATGAGCCCTCGGAGTAACATTTCTTTGATAAAGGATTCCCGCATAATCCTGGGTTGCCCTCAAATGAGTTGTTCTCGAACGTACCAAATTGTTTGCTTTGTGGTATGGATCCGATCAACTGATTATGAGAGACATTAAAAAATGCGAGGAAAGTAAGCTGCACTAGCTCCTGAGGGATCTCTCCTGAGAGCTTGTTTTGAGAAAGGTCCAAAGCTTGAAGTTCTGTCAGATTCGCCAGTAAGGATGGAATTGGACCAGAAAGCAAGTTATTCGAAAGGTTGAGGAATTGAAGTTTCTTTAGAATCTGAATGTCTTCTGGAATGCAACCTTCAAATCTATTGCTTGAGAGATCAACGGCCACCAAGAATTCTAGAATCCTCTCGTATTTTGTCTCCCTGCCTTTGTTTGTCATTGTCATTGAGTATGAAAAGTTATTAAACCAAGCAATTTCTTCTGTTTGAAAACTGGCGTTTGCATGTAAGTAGCTTAACCTGCCAAAATTAACAACTTTCATGGCCTTCCATCTTCGGAAATGACTAGAAGGCAAAGGACCTATAAATTTATTGAAGGAGAGATCAAAGATTCGCAACTTGGGAAACTCGATGGTTTTTGGTTTTCCAATTGCACCATGAAATCCATTATATCGTATTATGAGAACCCTTAACTCTGTAAGCCTGCCCAACCAAGAGGGAAACGTATCCTCTATTTGATTATTTCCGAAATTGAGAAACTCTAGCATGTTACACTTAACCAGTGATCTCGGCATATGTCCATTCAAATGATTTTGGCTAAGGTCGATCATCCTCAATTTGCTTCCTTTTTCACATACTTCAGGAATATGGCCACGTAAGTTGTTGTTTTGTAGATTCAGTACGACAAGTGATTTACTTAGATTGCCCAAACAAGGTGGAATCGTGCTGCTAAACATGTTCTTTGATATTCGAGTATAGTTATAGAAGTCAGACTGCAGATCAGTGGTGAGATTTCTCCCTTAAGTAAGTTGCCTGAGACGTTGTACTCGTAAATGGAAGCGGGCGGAATCGGAAGGGATCCTTGTAGCCTGTTAGAACAAGGTCCAACCTTCTTAGATTGGTCCATGGAGGACCAACAGGTGGTTGGTGCAAACCTGTAAGAAAATTATCGCTTAAATCTAAAAATTCAAGAGTTTTAGCGCAAAAGCCCCATATCCATTCGGGGATAAACCCACTGATTTTGTTCCTAGAAAGATCCAAAAGCTCCATTTCATCCTGAATCGAAAGAAAATCTGGGAACTCAAATAAGTTGCATGAACTCAATGTTAACAATGTGAACTTTGGAACGGTAACATTTTTAGCCGTTGTGGTGAGCAGTGAAAAATTATTATCAGACAATTGGAGCAACTTGAGATTTTTAAGTTTTAGAAAGGATTTTAATTTGTAGGCACCGCTCAGGTAATTTGCCTCTAAATCAAGAGCCCGGTGATTCACTAGCGTAAAGATTGATTGTGGAATTGGACCCCAAAATTTGTTAGAACCAAGATCCAAACGGGTTAGCTGAGTAAGATTTCCTAACCAAGATGGGATTCGACTGGAAAAATGATTAAAAAAAAGTTCCAGACTAGTAAGCTTGGTAAGGTTTTCTAAAGAAGATAGGATGTCACCGTATGAGTTTGTAAATCTTACATCCAATAAAGTTAATTTGGTTAGCCTACCAAGCCAAGATAAAGTGCTAGGGCTAAAACTCATTTGCAGCAAGTGAGAGGTAAGTGAGCTGGGAAAGGTTAGCAAAGGAAGTGGGTATTTGTCCCGAAAAATTGCAGTTCCTAAGATTCAAGTCTGACAATGACTTAAGATTCCCAACTGTTGTTGATAGCTCACCAGAGAAACCTGTAAGGGCAAGTCCCAATGATACAAGAGAACTATTTTTGTGAAATTCTGGTAAACGCCCCGTGAGAAGCATATTGTGGGATGCTCGAAGAATTTGAAGATTGGGTAGTTGAAAAACTTTAATAGGAAATTCACCATGCAATTCACAACTCTCAAGAGAGAGATATGTCAAAGAAGATAAATTTGCCAAACTTTGAGGGATCGTCGAAGTTACTTTTACCCTGTCAAGACTAAGATGCTTGAGGTTCACAAACATCTCAGCTAAACTTTTCAGGCTTGGGTTTTGGAGCTTTAGGGGATTCCCTGAGAGATCTAGGATCACCAACTTTGAGAGCTTTAAAGCTTCTGGTGGAATCTAACCAGAAAAGACAGAGTAAGAGAGGTTCAAATGTGATAGCCTTGAAAGTCTTTCGATTGCAGATGGAATTTTGGAGTAATTGAAGTCGTTGTCCGAAAGATTGAGCCTTTGAAGGTGAACAAGGCGGAAAAGGCTGCTGGTGGAGTCGATAGAACCATAAAGCAAGCTGCTGCTCAGATCAAGTCCAATAACGTGACCAGTGTCGTCATCGCACTCAACGCCACCCCAAGAGCAGCAATCCCCACCAACTTGTCCTTCCAGTCTCCATGAACCAACTTTCGAATAAGCGTAAGGATAAATAGAAGCACATTGGTTCAGAATGAAGCTTTCCTTTAATTGCAACAGAGCAGAGCGTTCAAAATTCAAACAGGATAAGACACATTGAGCAAGAAAATAGGGGAGAATTAAGAAGAATATGCATTTTAGGAGACAGCATCGTGATAATTGCCCCATATTAGCTTAATAAATATTTTTGTACTAAAAAGTTGCAAATTCCAACCGCTTTTATAGACAAATAAGATCGGTTCTTGCATCAAAATCAAGTTGTGTGCACCGGCATTCTAAATACAATTTAAAATTACATGTATGTTTTTTTTTTTTTTTCCCTTTTATAGTAATCAAAATTCGAAGTATTCGTCGGTAAGATCGGATCATGCCAAGTGTATTATTAGCATCATTTATGCTTATTTAAGCTCGATCCAGCTCGAAATATAAGCCTTAAATTTTGTCTAAGCCCATCCATATTTATAAATGGGTAATTCAAGACTGTCTAAGCCTACACATATTATTTTTTTCTAATTTTTTTAAATATATATTTAAAACATTAATCTTTAGTAATTTATTGATTTCAAAATTTAAATAACTTAATATTATTTTAATGTTTATACTATAATATCATATATATGTATTCTTTATATTATAAAAATTACCTAATATATATATAATTAATATATATGATATAATTATGAAATGGGCCAGGCTAGCTGGGTTCGACATTAAAAGTGGAAGCCAAAGCTCGATTCATTTATTAAACGAAACTAATTTTTTTCTAAATCGATTTTTTATGCCCAATTTTTTTACCTAAACTCTCTCGAATATCAGGCAGACTTTCGAGTTTTAATTAAAAGTATAAAATCACGAAGAATATACCATATCAACAACAATTAATATATAAACTAAAATCAAAGTTTTCCATATATTTACTTAAATACAAAATCATGAAAATAAAAACTAAAAGGAGTAGATACTGTAAGTACAATTAATTTAAACGCATCATGGGTTGAACCTAGCTTTTAACAAGCTAGGATGAGGCCATTACATGAAAAGGCAGTGTTATGAGAGGGGTTCAAGGGACGGATGACTCGGGTTCACTTTCAACGGATAATTCCTACATAAATAATAATAATTAGAGTTTCTCATACTCATTCCTGTGGGTAAAACAAAAAATTCTATGTAAATTCCTGTGGGTAAAACAAAAAATTCTATGTAAAAAAATATTTATATATGAGTAATTTTTTTGAGAAAGTGGTAATTTTTTTAAGAGATAAATGGTTGGCAATAATAATAATTATTATAATAACAACAACAACAAGAAGAAGTTTCAAAATGTAAAAAAAAAAAGTACTTATATGTACGTATTAAGGTAATATGTACTAAAAAATTTTAATTAATTTTTTTGGTTTTAAATTTAATGAAAATAATATATCAAATAAAAATTTTCTTAAAAAAAATTTCAATAAAATTTAATAAATATTTATAAATTACATACCCCTTAACAGAATCTTAATAAATATAAATATTATCATTATTTAAAAGCTAAGTGATAATGGTTTAATTTTTGACAAAATGGTTAATATATTATATTTTAATTTTTTAAACTAAATTGAATAAAAAAATATTTCAAATTGAATTGATTTGAATCGAATTTAATCAGTTTATTTATTAATTTTAAAAATAAAATTAGATTCAATTTGAGTCGTAGTTAAAATTTTTTATTTGTAAATTAAAATCGAATCGAATAAATATAATTGCTACCAAAAAATTGAACAAAATTCAATAAAAATTAAATCGGTTTTTAATTTTTGATTTTGTCGATTTTTCCTTAGCCCTCACAGCAAAGAACATCCATCTTTTGTTTTGTCGTTCTTCACCTTATTTCTTGCCTTCGTCCAATCAAAGGAACTTTCGTTTTTTAGTCAAGCCGTCGCAACTCTCCATCAATTCTGGTCCTTAAATTCTAGAAAATGAAAGATGCGTTGAAATGAAATACCCATTGAAGGCGTTTAGGAAAATTCAAATAGGAAAGGTAGTACGATCGCATTCAAATAGGAAAGGAAAATTCAAATAGAAAAATTATGTTTAAATAATATTTTATTATAATTTAGTCGATTATCCTTTCGTACTTATATTTGTTCAACCTTAGCTCGATCTGAAATATAAATTTTAAATTTTACTCAAGCTTACTCATTTTTATAAATGGGTAATCCAAAACCACTTAAGCTCATTCATATTATTTTTTCTAATTTATTTTTTAAAATTTATTATTTAAAATTTAATATTTTGTAATTTAATTATTTTCTTTTATTAAGTTTCAAATTTTAAATAACTTAATATATTTTTAATATTTATAATATTACATATATATGTATCCTTTATATGGTGAAAATTACCTAACATAAATATAAAATTAATATATAGTATATAATTATAAACGGGTCAAGTTGAGCTGGGTTTTGATCTTAAAAGTGAAAGCTAAGGTTCAACCCATTTTTTAAACGACCTAATTTTTTGCTCAAGCTTATTTTTCGAGCTTAGTATTTTTGCCCAAACCTTCCCAAATATCGAGCAGGCCTTTGGGCTTAGGCAAATAGCCTAGACTATGAACACCTCTAATCAAAATGGACTCTTGATAAGAAAATATAATTTATGGTGGGTGTCGAATCCAACAAAAATAATTTTTTTACTCTAATAAGAATTTTGTATATAATGATAAGTACGATCGTCTCCACAGGGAATAGTAAGATCTGATTTCCTCCCAAAATTAACAAAATAAAGTGAGAATTTTATAAAGACAACTAAAATTAAATGAAATAAATAAAATAAAAATCTATTAAGAATGCAGAACAAATTAAACAGAAATAAATATCAATATCACACAAACACTAGCCAAAGGTCAATAACAAGTTTTATTTCTCACAACTGATCACAGATGCAAAGATATATTCATTATTCGAGAATAAATTGGTTACGGGTGTTGATACCACCTAACTCCCTACCCTCCTTAGTTATTCGATAATCAAAGTACGACCGTTATTTATTTCTCTTATTGATTACATAAACCCCAAATACGATCTTAGTGTTTCAATGTATCAATAGTATTAATAATGAGAGGGAGATCGTCAATTCTAACCAATAAACTCACGTGTAGGTTTATTCAGATTAGATTGTGAATTCTTCCTAACCAAGTTAGTTGCCACTTTTATTAGAATAATCAAATGATTACGGATTTGATCTTCTAAATAGCTATAGATTATCCTATCAATAAAATGCGGTACCAAATATTCAATTGACAATGACAACCATAATTATTAAGCTTACAAGAAAAGACAAATATTCAAGAACAATGAGTAATATAAATACAAATTAGATCCCACAGTCGTAGAGAATTAAACTCCGATATAAAACCCTTGACTAGTTGAGAAGAATTTAGCCACACATTGTCTTCTTGTTGCCTCTCTAAAAGAAAAAGTCAAAAACCCTAGAAAAATCCTAGAAAAAACTGTTCCCCTTGTTCTCTCCCTTCTTTCCTTTTTATATCTCTTACAACTATCTCAAATTTACTTAAATTTTGATCAATTCTAGATTCTACTCAATTAGAATCCTAAATAAATCAAATTCTAATTTAAGCTATCTGCCTGTAGAGCATGCCCATGTAATTTCCACATCAGATCTTTCTTTTTTCTTCTTGGGTTGCTCCAATCAACTCATTTAAGCGTTTTTTCTTTCTTGCAGGCCCTTTTTATATCTTAAACACAACATAAAGTAATTTTCATCAGTTATAGCTCAAAACTACAAAAAGATAAGAATTTAACGATTAAAATTTCCACATTTATGTTCACTATCGATTTATTAGGCCAATAAATTTAGATCTATTGCACGTAAACAAGAGAATTTTTTTATACAAAAGATATCATAGTTTAAGGATATAAAAAAATTACAAATATTAGATCTGAACCACAAATTTGTTTAATATAACTTTTTAAAAGTGATTATATAAATAGTTAAATTAAACTCCGATACGAAGAAAATACTAATAGTAATCAAAGTTCGATGGTGCTATATCCCCATAAGGCAAACTGTTCAAAAGTTTCACTTTGAGATTTAATTACTTGTGGCCAAAAAAAAAAAAAAAAATCATATTTACTTTGAGTTGTCAAAAATCTTTTGAACTTAGTTGCTAGATTAACTCATGATATATTAGAACTGGGAGTGAGATAACTGGACATGATGGATCTCGTAGACATAATTCGAGGAGTTCCAATTGAAAATATAAAATCATGAAAAATATCGTCGTATTCGCAACAATAAATATGTACACTACAATCAAAATTTTCCATATATTTACTTAAAATACAAAATCATGAAGAAATTTCAGTGACAATTATTTATAGAAGTGTCAAACATGCAAATTATCAAATGTCGTCGTCGTTGTCCCATTTTCTATTTCCTTTTAGGTAGAAAAGAAATGAGGATTTAATAAAGTCTTCGTTGTTCCATTTCTATTGTCTCAAAGTAGAAGAAAACAAAAGGGAGATGTGGATTTAATGAAGTCTTCAAATAGGGCAGTTTAACGGTAATCAGTTAATTTACCTAATATCTACTGTTAAGTGATGTTGATACAATTTAATCCCTTGTCAATGAAAATGATAATAATTACTCAAAATTACGTATTTTTGCACAGCAATATAGAGCAAGGTCCCATGAGGCTTTGGTTGCCCTCACAGGTTATTGAAAATTTTAAGTCAAGTCGTCTCAAGTCTCCGGTCCTCGGAGTTTAGGTTAGATAGCCCATTAATTTGAGTACGTTACAAAAGAGGTTCGGTAATGCTAAAAAAACTGAAAGACCCATTGAAGGTGTTTAGGAAAATTCGGAAAGAAGGGTAAATAACATGGATTTCGCATTAAACCTTCTCGAATAAATCATTATTTTTTCAAATTAATGATAAAAATGATACTTTAATTTTAAAAAATTTTGATAAAAATGATATTTAAACCACATTTTCTTATATTTTGAAGGGTTATTCCTCCGCACGAATATTTGGATATATTCTAAATATAATTGTCAAACAAAAATAATAAAATTACAGCAATATAGATCTAAACTATACAAAGAACCAGTTAAAAGGCACAATCTCTGCACTAGCTACCTCGTTAGCTTGATCTCCTTGCGTCTGTCACTTAGAATATTCTATTGAGTTGAGCGTCGCATGTGCCTGGAGGCAACAACCTCAGTACCCATGACTAATCTGTTGCTCTTTGACTTGCTCAATCCAACTCATCCAATACTATCTAAAGATACATAAAAAATATAGCATCGTATTAGAGAATAGGCAGGCCAGGACGTGAATTTTTTTTTTCTTGTGAATGAAATTTTCCTCCATATTTTTAGAATTAACTATAAAAAAATAAAAATTTTTAACATTGTTTTTTTTTTTGTTGAGAATCATGTGATTTAATATTGCAATATTGAATTTTTTTTATTTTTTATTTTTTATGATCATGATTAATCTATGATAGTCTTTAAGTATTTGAAGGTGTTACGTCGAATATGAAAAAGAAGTTACCTTGAAGACACAAAAATGAAAAATATTATCATAATTACTCGAGTCCACATATGAGGAGACACCTGATATTTAAACTTCAATAATTTAGATATTTAAATCATGAGATGAGGATTGGGATTAGTTGGGATGTAATTAAAATAGATATTTACTACCGTCCGAGAAGCAATTGATAATTCTTAAAATTGATAATATATATATATATATATATATATAATTCTTACACAAATAACAATAATAATGTTTAGCAAAAATATACAAATAATAATAAGATTAAAAATTATATAAAAAAATGTACTTATAAATATGTATTGAGGTAATATTTATTAAAAACGAAGTTTC
The DNA here is from genome assembly GCA_038382065.1 of Adansonia grandidieri. Taxonomy (NCBI): domain Eukaryota; kingdom Viridiplantae; phylum Streptophyta; class Magnoliopsida; order Malvales; family Malvaceae; genus Adansonia; species Adansonia grandidieri. Next base: position 2,546,811 of record JBBYHK010000021.1, read on the forward strand.
ATAATTAATTTAATTTTTGGTTTTAAATTTAATGAAAATAGTATATTCAATAAATTTTAAAATGAAATTTTAATTAAATATAATGAATACTGATAAATTATAGACCCCTTAACTGAATCTTAATAAATATAAATATAAATATAAATATTACCATTATTTGAAAGCAACAATCTGGGTTTTAACGGTTCTATTTTAAATAAAAATTATGATTGATATTTAATATTTTTATTTTTAAAATTTAAACTAAACCTAATAATATTTTAATTAAATTGATTCTAATAGAATTTGATTTGGTTAATTCATTTTTAAAATTTTAAAGTTTTTTTATCTTTTGTTAATTTAGAAATGAAACATTTATTTTATATTATTAAAAAATAAAATTCAATTTGAATAATCACAATTTTTAATTTGCGAATGAAAATTGAATCCAAGAAATCCAATTATCAACCAAATCAAAATTGAATTGGGTACTATAATTCCAATTGATTTTGATTTTGGTTTTCCCCTTAGCTGTAAATAACAGCAACAGCCGTCCATTTGTTGTTTTCTTGTTCTTCATCTTCCTTCGTCCAATCAAAGGAACTCACGTTTTTGACCACATATTAGGGCATTATCTAAACACTTAAATTCAATGTCGTAAATCAAAGATCAATAGAATTTTTAAGTCAAGTCGTCTCAATCATAGTAGACTAACGGATCAACTAATTAAATTGAGAATTGCTATGTTATTTAATTTAGTATATAAAATTTTTTTCATTAAATCGATAAAAAAATTTTAATTAGTAAAAATTGATTTAATATATTTTTAATTTTTTAATTTTAAATTAAAGATGATATTATCAAGTCCAATATATTTTTTATTTATTATATTTAATATTTATTTAATATTAAAATATTTTTAAATATTTAAAATTTTTGTTAAAGTGAATCAATGGATCGATTGAATCAAAATTTGAAAATCTTGCCAATTTAGTATATGATCGGTATTTTAACCCTAGTCTTGACTCTCCATTCTCAGGAGATTAGGTTAGATAGCCCATTAATTTAGTTCCTTAAATGCTAGAAAATGAAAGAACGGTTGAGTGAGACTCTGAGCTTGACGATGGTAGAGAGATTAAAATAAGTGATGGTATATGTGTTTTAATGTAAAAGTAATGATAATGATAAAATAAAAAAAATGATTATTAACGACATTATTATAAAAGCATATTGAAAAATTATCTTCATGTAAGTTAATAATATTAAAATTTATTTAAAAATAATATTTTCATGTATTTATTTAAATATTTTAATTAATTAACTAATTATTATAGAATTATATAAATTTATTGGGATACTTGTCAGGCTTAAATGCATGCAACGTGCCAATTTAGCTATAAATAAAAAAAATTCCATAGTAATTGAATTAATTAGTCAATAGAATCGCTTAAATGAACATGTGTTAAGCATACGAAGAAACCACCTCGTGAAAATTGTAAGCTTGATCGCCCTTTTGTAGAAGATAACAGTCATGTTCAAACTTATTTCCATGTAATATGTGATTTGTCTTAATGATCAATCAACAAAGAGAAGGTGCAAACATTGAAAACAAAACAACCACCTCAAACATTGGAGCGGCAGTTGGGATATACGATCAACATATAGAGCAACCTTTCCTTTCTCAGGTTGCAATGAATTTGTATTTTCCAAGTTCAGCCTGCACTAACCTAACATGTACCACAGAGTTTGTTAATAGTTATTCCACCACAAAGAAATATGTTGAAATGTGACATGTCTGCGAAGTAGCTTTGACAGTGATAATAACATTTAGCTACACCGAGTTTAACTATGGCTCAACCATTGCCCCACGGAATGAGTCCATGCAGGAACATATGTGACTTAGCGAATTAAACCCTTTTGGACTATCAAAATGAAGGTCTTTGCTAATCCCACATGGTAAGAAACGTTTTCCTTCAGTAGAAAGTCCACTATTGCTGTAAATGCACATGGAAGTAAAGAGAACGAATAAACTGTTGGGTGTCAGGCTTTTTAGAGCCGATAAAACTTTCTGAAAACCTAAAAAAACATTCAATTTTAATAGGATCCAATTCAGTTCGATTAGAAAAATAAATAATCAAAATTAAAATTTAAGCTAACTTGAATACCCAAAACTAACCTAAACTATATGAACTTAAATTCATAGTGTTAATCAAATTAAAAATTCAAATAAGTAAAATTCAAATAAATTAACTATCAAACTTAAATAATCTAAATCTCGAATCGTAAACGTGAGATGAGATGATCTCAACTTTAAAAATTTTAAATTTGTTTCTAGTCAAAATGATCCTGCCATACACCTCCACAACGTCACAGGACACGTAAAGTCATGCACAAGGAAGCTGGGAATATTTTGCTCCAATGAGCAAGGGACACCATGTTCGACAAAGATGGACCTTGGGGTTAGACAAGGCCAGGCCCAATACTGTTGTTGGCATCGTCGGTTATCCCATGTTGTTTGAATTTTATGCATGTTTGAAACCTTATATTTTAATATATGTATTTAAGTATACATTGAATATAAATATTAAATAATAATATTTTTAAAAAATAAAAAGTAAGAGCGCATCTCAAAACAACTTCAATACCTGTGATCATTTGTTGTTCTTTGACATGCCCAATCCATCTTTTTACATGTTGCATAAAGATCATCTTCAAGACATCAACAATCAACAATTTGGTATGGTCCATAAAAAATTATAGTATCCCTCGTAGAAAACAAACCATACCCTTAACTGAGGGCTATAAAATCGATCTCACATTATTGTGAGTTGGCTTATAAATAACGGAACACACTTTTCCTATATAGATGGCATTTTGAAATGATAAAGTCATGAAGATGGCCATCAAATTTTGAAAACGAAAAACATTTTATAGCAAACGTAACCTAATACACTTTACATCTGCGCATCCAATTTAAAAATCCAAAATGATTTGATTCACTCAATTATCAACTTTACTTCGGCAGAGGATGCGGCTTTGTACCTGCACCAGAGAGCGAATAGATTTAACTGGATTATGTTATTGGCCCATTTGATATGATTTGAATTTGAAATTCTTTGAAGCCCAAATTTCAAGGCTGTATACAGCCTATTTGCCAAAATGTTTGCTAGGTTCGTCCAATGATTGAAAATGTATTTCAGAATTACTAGCAAGTACCTGCAATCTTTTAAAAATATTTAGGAAATGCGGGTTTTTATTTTTTTATTAGTATTTTGCTCATACACATGTAGTAGAACAACTTTTTTATTTTTTAAATTTTTATTTTTTAAAATATTTATATTTTTTTTTCTTGCATATCTTTTAAGTTAAGAAAAAGTTGAATAAATATAACAAATCAAAAAAATAAAAATTGCAATTTATTCTTGTTGATTTGCTTTTATTTTTTTATTTAATTTGTTTTTTTGGTAGAGATTTGAAATTTCAAGATTCAATTCGTTCTTTTAACAGATTTTTTTTACTCAAAATCATTTTTTAAGTTCAACATTTTTATCGAAACTCTCTTTAATATTATAAGTATTTTCGTATTTGAATAAATAATCCAATTCTTTGAGATATCTCATGATTTACTAAGTACACTTTGTGAACGTAACCATAAAGTGTTGGTTAAACTACAAATCTCATAATCGAATAAAAAAGTAAATAATTCAACTCCCAGTAGGCCATTGGTGAAATTCTTGGCATCATCCAAATCTTAGACCGTTCAACCATATAGTACCATGATTTGCATGCAAAGATAATTGTATATCGAACAAATAATATTTCGACATACCATAATTATTGGCAGGAAAAAGAAAAAAGGATAACATTGACGGTACGTTCTTTTCTAATTTTAAGCACTTCAGCATTTTTACTCTTTTATATCATCGCAATAATAAGAATGATTGTAGATTTAAAATTTTGAATATTAAATTTATTGAATGTAATATTTTAAAAATGATTGTATAAATTAATTAGACTAAATTTTAAAATAAACGTTTTTATATTTTATTTTTAATAAAATATCTTTGATTTAGTAAAAAGATAATTATATCAATAATGTAATACATTAACAAAATTGATTTAAGTTTTAACAACTTCAAATATAAAAAATAAAACTATCAAACTAATAATTTTTTTATAACCTCATATTTTTAAAATCATTTGCAGTAGTTCAAATATTTTCTATTTCTAAAAGGTTTCACGAAATTCACCTAACAATTTCTCTTTGTTATTCTTTTTAACAATTTTTTGAAACTGTCATTACGTTTATTTAATTATATGGTTGTTGCGACTTACCTGAGATGTGAATCCTGAGCACATCGGATTTAAGAATTAATTTGGAATTTTATCGGACCACAAAATGACCGTGCAAAGGAGTAGTCACTAATTTTTTTATTCGAGGTGTAATTGTTTACTTATTGAGATTCATATTTTAAAGATTTTGAAACCTTCATCTCAAAGTGTGCTTATAAACTACAAACAATATGGATTCATGAGTCCATTACATGCAGAGAAGGATGAGCAATCTTTGCATAACTTGGTATCTCTTAGTCGCGTGTTTTCTAGATTTCGAATATAATTCATTTTAATTTTCAGTATTTTGAAATAATTTCCATGTTCTGAAGTCCTTTATTTATTTATTTATTATTTTTTGAATGAATCAAGTTTTTTTAAAAGTCTTTCCACCCCATTAGTAAATCCAATGAAACATAATTTTTTTTTTATTCTTTAGTGCAAATATTTTGAAGAGGTAATCTCTTTATTAATAATAATTGATAAGGTCTCCTCCACAAGCCTAGAAGAAATCTATGAATTATTTTTAACTCAAGGATATTTCCTAAGTTATTTTAAAAAACATAGGGTACATTATAAATATATTTATTTAAGACTCAATTTTAAGTTAAAAAAATATTAAAATGACTCCTAGGATTCGATTTTGATATAAAAATGCTAAAAAAACTCTAAAGGTTTGGTTTCTATATGAAAATGCAAAACTAATCCTAAAGATTCAAGATTGACCTAAAAATACTAAAATAACCTAAAGGCTCGGTTTTATATAAAAGTGTTAAACATAACTCTAAAGATTTAGGATTGAGATAAAAATGCTAAAATAAGCCTAAAAACTTAATTTAGCATGAAAGTACTAAACACGACTTTAAAGGCTCAAAATTAACTTGATGGACTTAAAATAACTTAGAGTGCTTAGTTTTATCCTAAGGGTTGGCCAAATGAAAAAATGACCACAGGAATGCTTATGCCTAAAATGATCTTAATAACCTTAAAAGGATATATTTATGTATAAAATTATTAACATGACCCTAAAAAAAATATATTTTTGCCAAAATGATCTAAATGATCCTAAAAAATATGTTTATGAATAAAATTACCAAAATGATCCTAAAAAATATGTAAAAGGATTCAAATATCCATTCAGACATGCCTTGGCTAAAACTATCTTCCCCCTAATTAGGCATGACCATGGCTTGAAATCCCCACTAAAAATTTGAATTTTTTTCAAAATAAAAATATGGGAAAATGAAGTGGACAAATCTAGACTCAAAAACCATAAGCCCACTTTGAAAGTTTTTTAAACATTAACATGATCCCAAAATTAACAAAGACAAAGTATTTGAATAAATATAACAATCACAAATATAATATTTATACACAATAATAATACAACAAAATATGTAAATAAAAATAGAAATAACAAGAACAATATTTAAACATAGTGACAAGATCATGAAATGTAAGTAAACAAGATAAATCCAAAATAACACATTAGCTCAAATTTGGCTTCAAAAAGGTTAAGAAAAACCTTAGCTCAAACAATTCCCTATGCTCGAACTTGGGATCATCATAGTCAAAATTTCATAATAAAATAATTATGACAATAGAATTAAAGTAAGAATAAAAATTAGAATATAACTTGAATAAATAAAATACCAACAACATAATATAAATAATTTGTTCCAAGTTTGGCCTCCGAAACAAGTTAATACAACTTTAGCTCAAACAATCCACAAGCTTGAACTTGGTATATCAAGCTTCGAGTTACATAATAAAATAATTATAACAACAATAAAATTATTGTAAGTATAAAAATGGGAATATAACTTGAATAAATAAAATATCAAGAACATAATATAAACAATTTGCTCCAAAAAAGTTGATACAATCTTGGCTCAAACAATCCTTCAAGCTTAAACTTAAAATCGTCAAGCTTAAAATTGCATAATAAAAATAAATATTAAAACAATAGAATTTTTTTTTTTACTAAGCATAAAAACAATAGAATTAAAGTAAGTGTAAAAATGAGAACATAACTTGAATAAATAGAATATCAAGAACATAATATAGACTATTTGCTATAAGTTTACCTCCAAAAAGGTTAATAAAACCTTGGCTCAAACAATCTCCCAAGCTTGAAGCTCAGGATCATCGAGCTTTAAAATTAAAAAAAAAAATAATATAACAACTTGTAAAATGAAATGAGAAAATGAGATCTCGAGAGAGCAAAATGAAAATGCAGATGAAGAAGATAAGAAGAAAAAAATACGAATAAGATAGTGAACGTTTAATCAAAATTTCAAAAATAAATTTGACCCAGGTTTAATCTGAGTTTGACAAATCTGACCACTTCGATCACCTTGACCTTACTCAATTAAGCTTGATTTGACTTGTTTGACTAGATTTGACCAAGTTTGACCTCAATTGATCTTTTGGGTTGTTGTCTTAACCATGATTCATTGAGACTTCAGAATTTTTATGGGATTTAGAGAGGTTTCGGACCTAAAAAATGTAGGGTTTGGAAGGATCAAGGGAAACACTTCTATCAAAAGTTAAGAGTCGAGATAGTTTACTCGATAAATGCCCAAACAAAGTTAAGTATCTATGATGAATTTTTTACGACGGTGCACTTTTATTGAATTTGTTGACACATTATATATTTGACCAAATACTGTAATTGGAAGTGTCAATTATTGCATGTAGTATAATGTTATTATTTTAAGTAATACATTAATTAATTTTAAAAATATATATATTTTGACAGCAAAAGTTAGCAAGACAACCATTAATATAATAAATTTGGGATGCTTAATTGTAAAATTTTAAATTTAGATACTAAATCGTTCATAATAATTGGAGCACTTGGTTCTTCCTCATACTCATCAATCAATGGTATCTCATACATTTTAACTAAACACATAAAAAATTAAAACCACAAATCATTTTATCTTTTTCCTTGTCTTTGTCCTTTTACTTAGACGAGGGACTTAGTTCACCTCCATTGCGCATAGTCAAATTTTTGTATCAATATAATTTAAAGTTGTATTTGAAAATTTAAATTTAAATTTAAATTTGTATTTTAGTTTTTTTTTAAATCATAAATTTAAAATTTTTTATTTGGATAATTAAGATTTGAATTTAAATTTAAATAAAAATTAATTTTTAACTTGAAAATGATAGAGTAATAATGAAGAAGTGATTTTGTAAATTCTCGCTTTCAAATGAAATTTTTAAATTTTAAATCTAAACTATTCAAAATTAATATTGAATTTATCCAAATATAATTTTTTATTTAACATTTAAATAATAAAATTTAAATTTATAAATCTAAATTTAAATTTTTTAACCTAAACTTATATTTTTAAATGGATCTTTTTTATTTCCATCGGAGAAGATTTTGTGAGAAAGATTAAACCGACATTGGTTTACATATTATTTCATTAATAATACTTGTACGTGACGACTGATCATAGCTCATAGCTAAAGGGCACGCAAAAGAGGGGAAAAAAAAAAAAAAAAAAAAAAAGGAAGACTAAGGACCAAGCAATATATATATATATATATATATATATATATAAAACAAAGAAGCCTAGAATACTTGGCTTAATTCCTGCCCCATTCTGCTACTCCCTTCTAAAATACTTGACAAACAACTTATATTTCATTGGGTTGAAGAAGTACCCAAGAACAACTCCGTGCACCAGCCCGCTTCCATACCCCCATAGGACGGCCGTCCGGCCAAATTCAAGCCACGAATCTCGGCCTTCGTCTTTATTCGAAGATGAAGGTGGTGGTGCTGATGAGCCCTCTGAATAGCATTTCTTAGACAAAGGATTCCCGCATAATCCTGGGTTGCCCTCAAATGAGTTGTTTGGGAACGTCGCAAATTGTTTGCCTTGTGGTATGGGTCCGATTAGTTGATTATGAGATGCATTAAAAAATTCATGGAAAAAGAGCTGCAGTAGCTCTTGAGGGATCTCTCCGGAGAGCTTGTTTTGAGAAAGGTCCAAAGATTGAAGTTCTGTCAGATTCGCCAATGATGATGGAATTGGACCAGAAAGAAAGTTGTTGGAAAGGTTGAGGAATTGAAGTGCCTTTAGAGTCTGAATGTCTTCGGGAATGCAACCTTCAAATCTATTGCTTGAGAGATCAATGGCTGCCAAGAATTCCTGAATCTTCTCGTATTTTGTCTCCTTGCCTTTGTTTGTCATTGTCATTGAGTAAGAAATGCTGTAAGACCACTTGTATTCTGGTATTCCAAAACTGTCCTTTGCTCCCAAGTGCCGTAACTTGCCAACATCAACAACTTTCATGGCCTTCCATTTTTGGAAACGACTAGATGGCAATCGACCCATAAATTTATTGAAGGAGAGATCAAAGATTCGCAACTTGGGAAACTCTTTTGTTTTTGGTTTTCCAATTGAGCCATGAAATCCATTATGTCGTAGAATGAGAATCCTTAACTCTGAAAGCCTGCCCAACCAAGAGGGAAACGTATCCTTTATTTGATTATTTCCCAAATTAAGAAACTCTAGCGTGCTACAGTTAACCAGTGATCTCGGGATATGTCCATTCAATTGATTTTGGCTAAGGTCAATCACCTTCAATTTGCTTCCTTTTTCGCATGCTTGAGGAATAAGGCCATGAAAGTTGTTGTTTTGTGGATTCAATACTAAGAGTGATTTGCTTAGATTGCCCAAACATGGTGGAAGCAGGCCGCTAAACTTGTTATTTGATATGTCAAGTATAGTTATAGAAGTCAGATTGCAGATCATTGGTGAGATTTCTCCCTTCAGTAAGTTGTTTGAGATGAAGTAATGTTCAATGGAAGCGGGTGGAATTGGAAGGGATCCTCGCAGCTTGTTATAACCAAGGTCCAAACGTCTTAGATTGGTCCATGCAAGAGCAATGAGAGGCGCGTGGAAACTTGTAAGGAAGTTTCTACTTAAATCTAAAACTTCAAGTGTTTGGACGCTTAAGCCCCATATCCATTTGGGGATAAACCCATCGATTTTGTTTCCAGAAAGATCCAAATACTCCAGTTCATCCTGACCAGAAAGAAAATCTGGAAACTCAAATAAGTTGCATGAACCCAATGTTAACAATGTGAACTTTGGAACAGTGGCATTCATAACGGTTGTGGTGAGCAATGAAAAATTATTACCAGACAATCGGAGATGCTTGAGATTTTTAAGATTTATAAAGGATTCTAATTTGTAGGTACCGGTGAGGTGATTTTGCTCTAAATCAAGAAATTCGAGATCCACTAAATTAAAGATCGATTGCGGAATCTGACCCCAAAATATGTTTACACCAAGATCCAAGAGGACTAGCTGAGTAAGATTCCCTAACCAAGATGGCATTCGGTAGGAAAATTGATTACCATAAAGGCACAAATGAGTAAGCTTGATAAGGTTTTTTAGAGAAGATAGGATGTCACCATATGAGTTTGTATACTCTACATCCAACAAAGTTAGTTTGGTTAGCTTCCCAAGCCAAGACAAAGTGCCAGGGCTAAACTCATTGGAAGCTATCGATAGGCCAGTGAGCTCACTAAGGTTAGCGAAGGAAGTGGGGATTTGTCCGGAAAAATTGCAGTTTCTAACATCCAAGTTCGATAATGACTTAAGATGCCCAATTGATTTTGGCAGCTTACCAGAGAAACCTGTATAGGCAAGTCTCAATGATACAAGAGAACTATTTTTGTAAAATTCTGGTAAACGTCCCATGAGGAACGTATTGTAGGATGCACTAAGAATTTGAAGATTGGGTAGTTGAAAAAGTTTAACAGGAAATTCACCATGCAATTCACAAGCCTCGAGAGAGAGATATGTCAAAGATGATAAATTTGCCAAACTTTGAGGAATCGTCGAAGATGCATTTACCCAGTCAAGATTAAGATGCTTGAGGTTCACTAACCTCTCGGCTAAACTTTTCAGGCTTGGGTTTTGGAGCTCTAGTTCATTCCAGTGTAAATCAAGTATCACCAATTTCGAGAGCTCTAGAATTTCAGACGGAATTTGACCTGAAAAGACAGAGTAAGAGAGGTCCAAATGTGATAGCCTTGAAAGTTTCCCAATTGCGGAAGGAATTTTAGAGCCACTGAAGTTATTGTCCGAAAGATTGAGCCTTCTGAGGTGATGCAGATGAAAAAGGCTGCTGTTGGAATCGATAGAACCATAAAGGAAGCTGCTACTCAGATCAAGTCCAATAACATGACCAGTGTTGTCATGACACTCAATGCCATCCCAAAAGCAGCAATTCCCACCATGTTTTCCTTCAAGTTTCCATGAACCAACCTTCGGATAAGCGAAACTATAATAAGAAGCAGATTGGTTGAAATTGAAGCTTTCCTTCAACTGCAGCAAAGCAGAGCGTTCAGAATCTAGACAAGGTCGCTGCATAGAAAAAACACATTGAGTAAGAAATTGTGGGAGAATTAAGAAGAGTAAGCATTTTAGCAGAAAGCATCGTAATAATTGCCCCATATTAGCCGAACAATTATTTTTGTACTAGAAGGCTGCAAATGGCAGCCACTTTTATAGACAAATATGAGCACTCCATGCATCAAAATCAAGTTGTGCCCACCGGTTTTCTAAGTTCAATTAACATTAAATGAATGTTCTTTTTTCCCTTTGTAATCAAAATTGACTTTTGTTAAAATATATAGAATTTAGTTGGTCAATATAATTTTGCATCTTTAGCATGTATAAATTTTTTTAATAAATACTGATAATTTAGAATAATTATTTTTAAAATTTATTTATACTTTTAACATTAAAAATACGTAATTCGAAAATCAAGTAGTAGTTTTTTTCAATATAAAAAAATCTTGGTTTATGAATGAAGAAAGAGATTGTAAATACTAAACTAACCACTGATTCAACGAAACAGATTTATTATGTACGGGAAAACAAAAAGATTTACTAATAATAATTAAAGTTCAATGATGCTATATACTTATAGGGTGAATTGTTCAAATGTCTCACTTTGAGATGTTGTCAAAATATTTTTGAACTTAATTGCCTGATTAATTCAGATGTATAAGATCTGGGATGAGATAGCTAGACATAATAGATCTATTGTAGACATAATTAAAGGAGTTCTAATTAAAAATATAAAATCATGAAGAATATCATCATATTTATAACATTTAATATATGTAGATATATTACAATCACAATTTTCCATGTATTTACTTTAAAATACAAAATCAATTGATACATAGAGATAAATTGATAGAAATTTCAGTGACAGTTGCGTATAGAAGCGTCAAGCACGCAAATTACTAAAGGTCATCGTCTTCGTCCCATTTTCTATTGTCTTATTAGTGGAAAAAAAGAGTCAGGCTTTAATAAAGTCTTCACTTATGTCAATTATAATAATGGCTGAAAATTACGTATATTTGGCCGGCAGTAAAGGTAAAGGTCCCATGCAGGTTTGGTTGCTCTCACAGGCAGGCCAGGTTCTTCCACAACTAATTCATCCATATCGTGTGGAACGGTCCAGTCTTAGGGTCTTAACAGTAGCTTTTTCCAACAATCTTCCTCAGTTTTTTGTCCAACCACAGTCACGGATTTATATATATTTATGTATCCAACTCTTGTTCATTATTTTTAATATATCATTTTATTATTTATAAAAATAACTTTACAAGTAATAAATAGATGCTATGCGAATAAATTGTAATGATAAATACATTAAAAATAATAAAAAATAATAAATTAAATCTTAATTCGAAATTTAGAATTGAAGAGAAGTGGAATTAACTCACTCAAATAGTTATCTCCATTATATAGTTAATTTGATTTTGTACAAAGTTCAAAATTTTAAGTTGATGTTAGACTTTCATATATATATATATATATATATATATATATATTACAAAATTACTCTTGATTTATTGGAAAAGAAGAAAGTTACTGTTTGAATCTAACTTTTAACAAGCTAGGATGAAGTCATTATATGGAAAGGGAGTGTTATGAGAGGTGTTCATGGGACCATTATACGAAAAAGGAAAGGTGTTGGCAGATGGATTGCTTTAGATTCAAGTTAAGTTAAAGTATAATATTATACATTTTTATTTAAATTTAACTAGATTTAAAATATAGTCTTTAAATTTTGTTTAAACTTATCCATATGAAAAAAAATATTATTTTTATTTAATTTTTGTAATTTAATTTTTTTATTAAGTTCTAAAATATGAATAATTTAACATGGTTTTAATATTTATACTATAATATTATATATTATAATTTATATGATATAAATTTTATAATATAAAAGTATAAAAATAACATCTTATATAATTAAAAAATAAAACGAGTTGAATAGAGTTCGAACTTTGAATGTTGAAATCAAGTTTTGATCCATTTTTAAAGAGTTTTTTTTGCCCAAAATTATTTTTTAAGTTTTTTATTCTTATTCAAACTCACCTAAATATAGAATTGGTACTCAAATTTAGGTGAATAACCTCATCCTTAGAACAGATATATAAGTTATCCATGTTTTCATGTGCGAGAAAATTCCTTTAAGTTATATTGAAGAAAGTGCTTAATTTGACAATACACCTAAAGGTTGTAAAATGGACTCTTCGTGCTTATTTTAAAAACGAAGAACGACAACAATTAATGTATAGTTTTAAATTTTTACCAACAATTACGTGATCTGGAATTTTAATTTGAACGATGATGAATTAGTTTTTAGCAAATTTAAATATTAAAAATATAATTCCATTTTAAACTATTAAAATTTTAAATTAAATTGTACATCTTTTATTTATTAATTGAGGTGTTACCTTAAATTTGAAAAAAAAAATTGTAAACTTTTGAAGTAAGAAAATAAAAATATTTTCATAATTACTAGAGTCCAAGATCGAAGAGATAATTCATACATAAATAATAATAATAGAAATAATAATTATTAAAAATGTTAAAAAATTTATAAGTACTTAATTAAGGTAATATTTACTGATAAAATTTGTAATTAATGTATTTTTTTGTTTTAAATTTAATGAAATAATATATTAAATATAAATTTTTTCTTAAAATAAAATTTCAATAAAATTTAATAAATACTTATAAATTATATACCCTCAATTGAATCTTAGTAAATATACACACTATCATTCTTTGAAAGCTTAAGTGATAACGGTTTAATTTTAAATAAAAATATGATTAATATATAATATTTTAATTTTAAAAATTAAATTGAACCTAATAACATTTTTGACTGAATTGATTCAAATCAAATTGCATCGGTTTGGTTTATCAATTTTTAAAATTATAAAATTTTTTAATATTTTTTCTTTATTAATTAAAAAATAAAATATTTGTTTTATATTATATTACAAAAATAAAATAAAATTTGATTTGATTTAAATAATTATAATTTTAAATTAAAAATTAAAATAAAATTATATAAATCTAATTTATATTCAAAATAAAATCGAGCCGATTCAATAAAAATCAAATTGATCACTATCATCTGAATCGATTTTTGATTTTTTCGAATTTTTTCTTTGCCCTCGCAGAAATGCACATCCAACCATTTTTTTTTCCTTGTCATGTTCTTGCCTTCGTCCAATCAAAGGAACTCGGCGTTTTTAACCACACATTTGAGCATTATCTAAACAAGTCAAGTCAGTACTCGATACCCGTCGGCCAACGTTATTGAAAAGTTGTAAGTGGAAGTCAGTCCCGTAAATGGAGGGTTATTGGAATTTTAAAGTCAGGCCGTCCCGACTTTCCAGTCCTAGGCCGTTAATTGCGGTACAAATACATTACAAGACAGGTAGGCCCTTGGTGCTAGAAAGTGAAAGACCCATTGGAGGCGTTCAGGAGAATTCAAATAGGGCAGGCAACATGTCGTCGGGTAAATTTCGCATCAAACCATGTAGAATGGAACATATTTACTGAATTAATGATAAAAATGATATTTTAAATAATATTTTTTTATTGATAATAAAATCATTTTGTATTTTATCGGCCATATCGATTGATAAGTATCATTTTAAAAAAAATTAAAATTGTATTAACGTCATTTTTGTTTCAATTTTATATCACTTCATATCAATAATATCGATCCGTATCAATTTCTATCAATACATATAGACCCATATTGCAGCAGGGATACAATCAACATATAGAGCAACCTTTCCTTTGTCAGGTTGCAATGCATTTGGATTTTCAAAGTGCAGCCTGCATTAACATGTAACATAGAGTTACAAAGAAATGTTGAAAGGTGACATGATAGTAAAATACCTTGACAATGGCAGTAAAGTCAGCTGCACCAAGCCTAACTCTGGCATAGCCATTACCCTGGGGAATGACTACGAGTCCAGGTCTCAGCTATCAGAACGAAGGTCTTTACCAATCCCACTTGATACGAAATGTTTTCCTCCTGCAGAAACTCATAACCCTCTTCGCATGTTATCTAAGGGTCACCTCAGAGAACAAAATTCATAGCCTTAACGAGGGGCTATTGTTGAAGAAAGAAGGATCACACATTATTATGTGTCGGCTCATAAAGAAGGGTATACACAATTTCTCTATTAAGGCATTTTTGTTCGATTAAAAAAATTGTGAAGACATATTACACCTTCAAAAGTGAATAATGTTTCATAATAAATAAAATCCAATATACTTTACATTAACAGATTGGATTTAAAAATCCAAAATGATTTGTTTCACTTAAATTTGACATTTTTTAATATGATATAAAAACAAGATAAATATAAAACACATTTAATAAACATAAAAACAATATAATAATTTGACATGACACTACACGTTTATATTCATACTTAAAATTTTAAAACATTTAATAATTTGTAATGTATTTATATTTAAATGCTAACATTAAAAAAAAACATTATATTATAAGCATATAAATGGTGGTAGCTTTACCTGAAGCAAATACCCATTTAATATAACTTGGATTTGAATTTCTTTGGACCCCAAATGTTAAAGGCTATTCGGCCTATTTACCGAAATGTTTGCTACTTTGGTCCAATGATAGAAATATCTATTTGCAGAATTAACTAGGAAGTAGTTGAAATCTTCTAAATATTTCCTGCTTTTTATTTTTTATACAGATAATTATTTCATACATTAAGAGTGAAATGAAAAAGTTTCACAATCAAGGTCAGTGGATGACACTTATGCCATAAAATAATTAAAAAATATAAAAAATAAAAAAATAAAACATGTGTCATGATATTAATCCAATTATAATTTTTTTTTTATTGTTAATGTATAAAATAATTATTCTCTAATTTTTATACTTATTTAATACTTTATCTTTAACTCATAATCAACGTATAAAATAAAAAACAATTAAAAAAACAGTGATTTCAGCCACCAACACTTTGAACTAGAAGATTCACGACCAAACACACTTACTTTATCGATACATTACTTTTGGGAACACAATTCATTATTTAGAACATTCAACTCCCACAGATTATTTTTTTTTATTTTAATTTTGATTTGGACTGTCAAAGCCCATTCCTATTAATATCATGCTAATGACACTAGTTAATCTCTTTTACAATTACTCCATTTAGATGTCAAAATTGTATGGTGCATGTCTCCAAGATTTGCTCAAGTCAAGCCGGATTCGAAATATGGATATGATCTAAGCTTACACATATTTATAAATAGATAGTCTAATTTTGATTTGAATTGCTCATATTATTTTTTATTTTATAAATATATTTTAATTTAATTTTTAATAAGTTTCTTGTTGTTAATATTCTTTTAAAAATGTATAGTACGGCTTCCATTGTAAAAGTTATCAACCAGTTAACAACTTGTAAAAAAAAATATAACTATTATTATAAAAATATAAATTTTATAATTAAAAAAACTTTATTCAGGTTAGGGAGGTTTAAAATTCTTTGTTCATAGCCTAAAGCTTTTTTAAACAAGCTTTATTTTTTTTGCCCCAGTTTATTTTTTACGCTTAATATTTTAATCCAAACCATTCAAATATCAAATAGATATTCGGATTTAAACAGATAACTCAATCCTTAAAAAGGTCTAATTGTTGGTATTGCTCATTGGTTAAAAAAAACTGAAGCCAAACTTTTAGAAAATAGTCGTGCAGATTGCATTTTGAATGCACGTTAGAATTTTGATGAAGGTTGAATGTAAGTATATATTTGATATAAGTATAAATTTTTTAAAATTTTTTTTATATTTAAAAGACAACCTAACAAATTATTAACTAATGTATAAATATTTTAGGGTTTATTATTTATACGAGTTAGTAACGCCATTGCCCAATGCTAATAATCACATGGCATGCCTTGACATGCTTCCCATTGGATGGATAAATGCTTTAGCCATCAGAATTCTTAGCATGGCTAGCCATGCATGAATGCATGCCATAAGAATTCCAAGCAAATACTTATAGTATCAGATTGGAAGAGCAAATATTACTATATATTATATAAATTAGGTCCATTGCAGGCAGCATGCACGATCATGGGCCAAGGGGTAATATAATATATTATCACCATGAAGATGAACCTTGAAAGCAGAAAAGCAAAAGAGAACATGATAAGTTTTTTTTTTTTTTTTTCGGAGAATGCATTCTTTTACTAAAAGAAAGAACACATAAAATTAGAAACGAAACCCCCCCCCCCCAACTAAACTAACTAAAAGATTAATAAAAAAAGACCCCACAATTGGCTCCCCAGTTACGATTCCTTTTCCAGCTCTTTCTCAACATTCTCCTTCCTCCCCCATAAAAATATCTAGAAAAATTAAAGAACCCAGCTTTTCTAGGCACTTTCCCCAAAGTACAAAACAAAGGCACAACTCCAAAGAGACAAGAGATGTCCCTTCTCTTCTATCGATATCACTTCCCCAAAGTACGTTTAATCCCCTTCAGCTTGGCCCCCCTTTTACCCTACCGTCATCATTCCCCTTCCTATGCCCTAAAATCCCTACCCAGTGGCTCGATCTTGACCCTACTGTGCACCGAAATCCCATAGTTGTATCCTCATGTCACTGCCCGCTATTGCCACGTGCCTATCATCTGCCACCATGGCGTCGACACCCCCTATGTTCTCGTTCAAACTATACAAGTGTTGTCCTTGCTCTATTTCCCACACCCTTACAACACCCGCTGCGCACATTAGTGCATACCCTTGGTTCATGCAACCCATGACGTTGACGTTCCTTTGCCTTGCGTTGAATCTGCATACCTCCTCTAGTGTATCTACCCGGCGGACGATTGCCCGCCCACGGTTGTCCACCATGATGAACGCCTCGTTGTTAGTATCGAAGGACGTCACTGTAAGCGCTCTTCTACACTCCTCGTCGTGCAATGGAATCTCCGGGTTTCTCAAATCCAGAACCATGTACCTCAATCTCGTACAAGCCACCGCCACTTCCTGACTCGTCACCCTCACTCGGCCTATGGTTTCAGTCAACTCAGTCAACGTGTGCCACCCCATCACGGCTTCAGGGTCAGTCAAAGCTGTGTTCACGTAAACTAGCTCTTCAGTGTTAGCGTCCCAAATGTGGATAGCACGACCAGGAACGCCTGCGTAAAGGCCCACCCACCAGCGCCCGCATCCAGTGAAGTCCACCAATGCACCGTCGTCCACGACGTTGCCCAAATGGGCCCTGCGCGCAAGGACCTCCCCGTCTATTATCGCCACGTGGATGTCGCCATCCAACGTGGCGAAAATGATTCTGGGGTCCGTGATGACAATGCCGGATACCGCGCGTGAGAAGCGGCCGAAACGGTCGCGGGGCTGTGGCTGGAACGTACCGACCTGTTGGCGGGTAGCGAGGTCGAAAATGCGAACACTGCCATCAGCGAAGCCGCAAGCAAGGTGGGTGTCAGACAAGGTGAGGCAACGGCACGTCAGGCCATCTGGGATTTCCACGCCGGCTGGATCAAAGTGGAGGGTGTCGTGAAATGATCTCCCAGCACGAAAATTCTGAGCTGTTTGATGACGATATATGTATTCTTCACGCCAAGTGGCGCTCCTGCGGAGGGTCCGGCCCCATATGACGCTTGTAAGTCGGTGCCACAGTGGATCAGAGCGAGAGACAGCATGCCACGTGGAGCAAACCTGCATGGAAATCATTCCCCGTGAGAAAAACTAGAAAGAAAAGGGGCCCAAAAGTACAGAATTTGAGCTCACGCTTGATGCGCCCACGTCAAATCGTATACTTAGGGTTGGAAAATTAAAGGAGAAACAATGGAAAACTATTAAGACGTGGGAACATACAATAAAATTTGATAAAGCAATTCAACAAGAATCAGATGAAATTACGCAAAAGATGATGTAATAATTAAATTTTAAGTTAAACCTGTATTAGAATAATTGCACAAATTATTTATTTCCCAGTAAAGGATGGATTGATCCAGCTACAGACGGTTGATGACGAAATGAAGAGCTCAGCCGCAGCATCATGAAAGAAAAGTGTTCAGTTTAAGGAAGCAATGTTTAAGCATTCGCTTTATATTTTATAACAGTGGCATCAGCCATGCCATGCGCATAAAGGGCTTTCATTATTTTAATAACGACAGAGTTGAAGCTGAGGAGAGAGAGAGGGCGGTAGTGGTAGGACGAGAAACCAGGCACTATAGAGGGAAAGAGAAAGCAGTTTTCGTGTTCAGATGTCAGAAGCAGCCAGACCTCTTAATAAAAAACGGAAGCTGATGGGTATCCTTTAGTTTTGACAAATATTTTTTTTTTCATATTGAAAAAATATCATTGTTGAATTCGACTTGTCTTGTAGCAAAGACTTGTTGCAGTAGTACAAATACGCAATCACATCCTACTGTCAGCACCAGCAAGATTGTGCAACTCCTCTTTTTTCATTTTTTCAAATCCTTTTGTTTCATGCTTTCCTTTTTCTTGCTTTCAGCCTTTCATTTCATGGAGAAAGCCAGCAGCGAAGAAATAGAACAAAGATAGAAAATTTCAGTTGCTGCAAGAACAAGACCAAAGAGTCCTCCAAGGTTCAGGCGGTCGGAACATGAAAACTTTGAAACCTGAAGAAGCAAGACTTAGTGAAGAAAATGGAGGGGAATTTTGAAGGAGGATCTTTTATTTTATTATTTATCAGAGTGAAGCAAAGAGGACAAGGGGGGGACTGTTAGCAGTGGTCCATAATAAAGGAACAAACACAAAGCGTTATACAAAAATATATTGAAACATTGGATGGCATTGGCAACTTTCAAGCGTCCCATATTATTTTTATATTTTTGCTCCTCTTTCATTTCCAAGAAAGGGTTCGGCAAAGGCCTGTCTTCTTAAAGGCAGATAGCCTTCTTTACCCCAGCTTAACTTTTTCTGCTTTTTCTTTGACTCTTACGACCCACACTTCTATTTTCCCCCGCACCTGCTCCAGGCCTCCAGCTCCAATCCACCCCTCCTAGTGTATAATATAATATAATATAATATGATATAATATAATAAAGGTTTTCACTTGTTAGCAATTGGGAGTTGGGACCCTGTCTATACATGGATCAGGATTTATAATCATAAAAAGACTGGATTTCCTTATCTTCTCTTTTAACATTGTTTAAATATTTCTAGTATTATGAGACTAGTCAAACTATATGATTATTTATTAACAAATTATGTACGATTGTAAGTACTGAACAATATTTACATAACATAGGAAAAAAGAAAAGAAGAAAAAAATCTAAACTTCTTCTAGTCTTTCAATTGAATCTTCTTTACAGGAAGATGTCTAAGACTCTAGAATCATATATATATATATATATATATATATATATAACTAAAAGAACAAAAAAGAAGTCACTAACTAAGCTCTGGGCTTAAACAAATTGAGAGGAACTTATCTGAGTAAAAAAAACAGCATTGGGCTCTATGACCTTTTCGCCTTTCGGCATTGCATTTTCTGGCTTTTGACGGATATCCCCACCCTTTAGTACGTCAAACATCAGTAGTGAGATCTAAAGAACCATATGGCCCTAAGCAAAGCCTTCAATATTGTTTCCGCATTCAATCTTTGAATATATTAATCATTTTATTTAAACGTTTTATTATGCAAAATACCTAATCATTTTCTTGATTTCTTCATTTTCCAACCAACCATAGAAAATGCTAATAATTTGATTTGAAATTTGAAACCACTACACTAATAATTTTAAATTTAGAGCAATGATTTATATAGTCTGGTCCGGTAATCTAAATGCTATAAGATCTGGTCTCACTTGACTTTCAAGTCTTTTGATTTCTGATTACCAGAGCTTGTCCATTAACATGCTCGAGCAATAAAATTTATTATGGCTTTGACTGAGGTAAACAAACTGTACAAGCGCCTGATCTCTTGTTTGACAAGTAAAATGACAGGCATTATTATCACTATAAAATATGGGATTGAAGCATGAAACTCTGATCATGCTGCAAACCAAAATTCCTAAAGTACTATTCTACATATATATATATATATAAGAAGAAGAAGAAGCAACAGTTGCCAAATATATATATATATATATATATATCTAAGAAGTTTCCGGCATATCCAATACTAACCAAATATAGCAATGTTAGACTTACATGAGCAATGTAAGAGACGTACAAAGTAGAAGGGACCATAGCCTTAAATCATGCTAAATGCTACACATAATTCCCAACACGGTTAAAAATTAAAGCGTAGGCCTCAAAGGTCTCTTTCTACATTTGCATTAGGAAAGAAATAATCCCAGGGATGTACCTGGCTAGCAAAGGCCAGTCAAAAAAGTTGGAAGGATTTTCTAGAGCTTAAAAAAGGGTAATTCCAAGAAAGGGAAAAAGGAAATTCAAAAAACCAAAAGAGCCCCTTTTTTTCATCTTAACTCAAAAATATGAAAAGAGGTCCAAAAATAGACATTTCGAAAGTGATATAAAGGAAAGAAGTAAACATTGCCAAGATGCAAGAAACTACATCATCCGAAAGGGACAAAAATTTGTTAGAAATGGACCCATCCAAAGTCAGTTCCCTTAGCAAAGGCAGTTTACTCCTTGGATGCTACTACTGCAACCAAGATTTGACAATATATTTATATCCTGATTCACTCTAGGCTCTTTTGCAGTCAATAAAATTTCTAAAGTTGGAAAAAAAATCAATATCTGGGTACCAGAATCTGTAAAATATCAGCACATTTTCAGGGTTCAAAACGATATTTTTGACCAGGCTAAGATATTGTCTTTTCTCAGAGCTTCCTATCTTTTTAATGCCATCCCAATGCCATGAAGATTGAAATAAAAAACAACAAACTGATATTAAAAACAAAATTTCAATCAAGAGTTCCCTAATTTAATTAATCCTATTACCATAAAATCAACCAAAAAATTAAAAAAAAATGGTATTAAAGATGATAAAAAAGCAACTGACCAAAAATATATATATCAAAAAACCTACCTGAAACACATTGGCAAGTGCAGCAGCCGCTGCAAGCCGGCCAAGAGAACGAGAAGCACCAATGGCAACTTGGACAACAAGATCTTCAACAAAAGGCCCTGGCCAGATTTGGTTATTGGCACGTCTACGAGTCAAAGGTGGTGCTTCGAAATCACCATCACCTCTTCTTCCACCATTGCCATTGACATCTTCAGAAGAAGCAGACGAAGAAGAAGACATCAATAATAAGTGGAGAAGCTACAAAAGGGAGAGCAAAGAAATAGGAAACAAGGACAAAAAGGTTTGAATAAAGACACGAATTGAGGGCCCCAAAAGAGGGTGTTGGGATACTTGGATATATATATATATATATTAGAATTTCATCACTTTATTTAATGCATTTGTTTATTGTGCACACATAAATACACCGTCAATTAGTGTACATCTATAATCTATTAAAAAAATTAAAAGTAAATATAATTTTTTAAATTTGTTATTTATTAAGTTTTTAAATTGTTGTTATTATTGTTATTTTTATCATTAATAAAATTTGTTTAAGATATAAATAATAATTTTAATTTTATTAAAAGATATTTATTAAATAAATTTATTTGATAAAAATAAAAAATTAAAATTTACGTTTAATTATTTCATTTTTCATATTTTAATTTTTCATTACCCTTAAAAAGTAAACACATGTACTTCATATAAAAAAAATTGAAACATACATTAAATTTATTTATTTTTGTACTTCTAATTTTACATTAATATTAAAAATAATAAATTCTATATTAATCTAATATAATTTATACATCGAGCCAAAATTAAATATCAATACAAATTTTATTAATAAACATATTATTTTATTTATACGTAAAACATACAATTATATAATCAAAATTACATAAAACAGTAAGAATTCACATGTGTGATATACATTACAGCGAATACTAGTACACATAAATATGTAAACAACAAAGTAAGTATTTATAAAAATAGCTTTTTGTAATTTATATACATAAATAATTTTATCAGATAATATCGTAAAAATATTTTTTTAACAATGCCATACTCAAAACCATTAGCATAGAAAAAAGGTGTTAAAAATTGAAAGGGTAAATATTTTTATTAATATATTAAAAATAATAAATAAAATTATTAATTATTACATTTAATATAAGATATTAATAAATTTTAAAATAATTTATTACCCGTTAAGTAAAATTTTACATTAAAATTTATATGAACATAACTTCTCTTTCTACATTAATTTTTTTGTAATTAATTAAAAATATTTTTGAGTTTTAAAATACAATCACAAAATAGTTATGTAATCGGTATTTATAAAAATTAGTTAAATATTATTTATTTATGATTTTTTTAAAAAAAATTATATTTAATATATTTTTTTCTTAATTAAAAAAATTATGTGTCTTTTAAAATTTTAAATATTAATAAAATTTTTCTATATTTATATGTATATATAATATTATTTTTGTTAATATTTAGAGAATTTTCCGCGCTGCGAAGACGGCGGGGAGTTAATTTAAGGTACACAAGAGAAACTGATGGACTTTTGGATTCCCAACAGTGTTTTGAGCTGCTTTTGTAGGCATATCTCTCTTTTGTCCGACTTTCTCTTTTATCCACTGTTATTGCTATTTAGGTTCAAAACAAAAAAGAAAAATTAATACTAAAATAAAAACTTTGGAAAGCGAATGAACTATATATATATATTATAGACGCATTCATTTCAAAGGCGTGTTTGAAAGGGATTTGGTTAAGTACAAAGAGTAGCCACCTCGGTTTTGTAAACAGACCCTACTCAGCTAGTGTGGTTGAAAAAACTAGTCATAGGCTCACAGCAATGTTAATCCTCGGCCACCTGCAACTTAAAAGGCCTCGCTCGGAAACTGCAGTTTCGATGCTCAATTTTTACTTGTAAATCTTTTGCTGCTGGTCTCTTCCCTCCTCCCCCTGGCCTCTTCCCAGATGAGCTATTTTTCCTAACCAGTACTGAGGTCAATGTACGGCGAAACGTGACACGCCACATTCCACCACACTAATCGCCAGGCCGGTGCGATCCAAATTGCTTCAGGCGGTATATATCGAGCACATGGATTTAATCCTGGGGTTGTTTGAGACTAGTCGCTCGTATCAAAGTCTGAAAATGATTTTTAATTCGATTCGATTCAATTTAATTTAAATTATTATTTAATAATTAAAAATATTTTATTTAAATTTATTTTTAAAAATATATAAATATTAATATAAAAATAATTTTTATTATTTATAAATAATAAATTATGGTTAGAGGTTTTGTTAGCATGGACGTTTTAGATTGAGCTTATTTATGATATTAATACTATTAATACTTCTCTAAGCCCAACCTCACAAAATATGTGGATCTCAAATTTTGTTCGAACCTTTTATCCAAAAAAATTTTGTCTAAATCTATTCATATTTATAAATAAATAGTTTAAATTCATTTTGATATGCTTATATTATATTTTTTCTAATTTATTTTTTAAAATATTTTTAAATTTAATATTTTAATATTTTAATATTTTTTAATTAAATTTCAAAGTACAAATTACTTAACATATTTTTTAATATTTATATTATAATATTATAAATATGTCTTCTTATATAATAGAAAATATATATAAATGTAAAATTACTATATATTATATAATTATAAAACAAGTCATATTTGAAACTTAAAAATTAGAGCCAAGGCCTTGTCGTTTTCTAAATGGGCTTGATTTTTTTACCAAATCTCATTTTTTGAGTTTACTATTTTTTTCTAAACATTTTTAAATATTAGATTAACTTTCGAACTTATACAGATGATTAAACTAATTAACACCTCTAATCATAGCTTTCGAACTGAAAAAAAAAATCTAAAAATTTTTCAAGTCATAACTAATTTCAACTCGTTCCTTGGACACAAATGTGGTTGAGTACTTTTTATCCACTAGCAACGATGAGTGATTGGTTAGTACTGTATAATACTGGTTGATTGTTGTTCTCTGCATCTAAATTGTGAAAAATCATTGGAAGTTGATATTAAATAAATACAAAAATTACCAAAATCTTATTGGTCTAATGGTTAAGAGTGCATATGTTGAGCTTAAATTCAAGTTAAGTATCCCCTTTTCTTTTACTAATTTATCATTATAATTTTATTACTTTCTTTGTATCCAAAAAAAAAAAGATAACGACGAACAGTTATCTGTCTTACTTAATTTTGTTTTTACTTTTATCCTTAAATATATATTATATTATTTTAAATACCCAGAAAACGTTAAGCCCTATCATTTTTAAAATTTTTATTTACATTAAAATATGTTTTAATGTTAAATATTATTTATTATATTTTAATGTTAAATAACGTTAAAATATATAAATGAAAATATTTTTCAAATATTTATTTATAAAACTATCATTTGATATATGAATAATTTTACTAGCTTCTCAAATATACTATAAATTTCGTTATGTACAAACGTTAGTATAATATCTTTAATATCATAGTTTTCTTTTTTACTATAATTCGCTTCATTACTACTATTATTTTATATTCAAATATATATCTTAATTAATTTTAATTTAAACGTTAAAATAACTAATTTCACTTTTATCACTTTATACTTATAAAGTTTGTCATTTTTTGAAATAATTAATTATTGTTTGCAAAATTCATATATATATATATATATACAAATTATAAATTTCTCTTTTTTCCCTTGGATGGGAACATACGTGATAATTATGATATTTAAAATATAAATGAATGTTAATAAAATCTTATTATTAATTATTTTTCTATAAAAATGATTAATTAATGATTCCCTGCTCGTGGAAAACCCCAAAACATTGCAGAGAAGAAATAAATGACAGGAATTGTACTATCAATCAAATATATATATACATAAAAGAATCTGATAAGATTGGCTAACGGCACGGCTCCACACGACCCATTTCTTTGTAAAGCATCTTTCTGAGTTTAATTATGTCTCGAAGATCGGTTTTAAATTCCATTCATGGGGCAGAAAAACTGAACCTGAAACTGACATTAATGCAATAGCTGTAAAATCCTGAACTTGCAGTGGAGGTTTTTTTTAAGGCAAGTTTAGATAGTAGGTTACAGGTAATAGGTTCTAGGTAGGATATGTATAACGGGAAGGAGGGATTATTTTTAATTTTTTTAATAATCCAAAAACACACTTTAATATAGTATAAATAACCAAATTATTTATAAATAAATGTCATTTACTTTTTAACCTGTTAATGGATTGAATTATTTATCTAATCTAATCTAATAATTTCAGTTAAATTAGATTAAATTTAAAATAAATTGTTATAATTAAAGTTAGTTTGGTATAGTTATTATTTTAAATAATATAAATATTAAATAATTTTAATATATTTAAAATTTTAATAAAATATATTTGTATAATATTTATATTATTTTTAATATTTTAATTTTAATTTTATATTATTATTTTATGTTCTACTATATTTACGTGGCATTTATTTGTTTTTGCATGAAATAGTAGAGTATTTGGGTCAAAGTTGATAGGTATAGGGTAGAATACAGAGCAAGAAAGTCACATAAACATTGGGAGGAGAGTTTGGGGGGGTGGGGGTCTGCCAAAAGAGCAAAGCTTCCCTTTACGACTAAACTTGAAGTAGAAAATCAAATCACGGATAAGCCAATGAAACGATAGGTATGGCATGTTCATGTCTTATCAACCATTCTCCATGGAATAATTATTAATACAACTGCACCAGTTTGACGTTTGGTGGCATAATCTTTTTAGGTGATATTTCAGTGTTTAAAAAAACCGCATTTCCTTTTTATTTTTTCATTAATTAAAAAAATAAAAATATAATACATATAATAAATATAATATACAATATATTATCTTCATAAATTTGGATTTAAACAAATTAATAAGAGAGAAATTATAATAAAAATATAAATATCATAATGAAATGATTTATTTGTTATATAATTTTTATAAAATTTCACTATTAGATAAAAAATTAAAATAGACAACAAAGAAACAACTCGACAACTATAACTCATCTTTCTAATTTGATCAAATAGTCAGTTTACAAAACATAACCAAGAAGCCATAATAACACAATCGTAACACAACGTATTCTTTACAAAAAGCAAAAAAATTCTAGAAAACAAGGGAAACATTTTTTATATCATTTTATCAATATCGGTATTATTCAAATATTTTTTCATGTATATATAATCTAATTTGATGTTAATAAAATATATATTATATATTGGTGCCAATATACTTTCATTACCTAGATACATATCTATGTTTTTATGCAAATATAAAATTATAAATATTTAACATCCAAGAATGTTAAACATCAAATAAATATTAAAAACTCTAAGTTATTATTAATTAAGTTCAAAATCTTAATTTAATGCTGATATTTTATTTTTAATCTAATTATAAAAGATAAAATGATCATAATAGAAAAATATTATAAATTGATATAAAATATCAAATAAGTGAAATTTTAAAAAATGAAAATCCTTTATTGACTAATACAGACCAATATATGTTAGTACTTATAGGTAAAAATTGGAATAAAATTGAAATGATATAATATTGGTACCATTTGAATTTACCTTAAATTTGTTAGGTTTCGATAGGTATAGTTGATATAGATATGGTGTTGATTACACTTAAGAAAAAATATTTTTACTATTGATATGTCATTTGGATTGTATTATCATGGTGTTTTTTTTATTATTATTTTGTAAAATGACTTCTTTATTAAATGAAAAAAAGATAAGTAATGGTTCTTGAGAATTTTTTTTTCTATTATAATTTTTTGATTGCAAAATGGAAAATTTATAAAAATTGTATAACAAATGAACTATTTTGTTATAATATTTGTATTTGATTATAATATTTCTCCTGTTAAATTTTTTTGTTTTGAAATCTTCGAAGACAATGTATTGCATATGATATATTGTACTATTATTTCGTGATTAATTTTTCAATTAATGAAAAAATTGGAAAGAAAAAACAATTAATAAACTTTAGAAATAAAAATTTACACATGAAAATTTTAAAACTAAAATAATAAGGATAAATATGCTTTTTAAGACTAAACTAATAATTATTTCAAATTTACAAATACAATAAATTATCAGCTCTAACATTGCAAGCAAAGGAACCCAAATTTTGGGTCAAAGTTTAAACCAATTGGCTTAAATAATTAATTAACATTTAATATACATAGAATTCAAATTTTAACATACACCATCTTTTTTAATAAATAAAAATTTCATCTATTATTTTTTATTTATTTTTAATATATTTATTAACATGATTTATATTTATAAGATATACTTATAAATTATCAAAATTAAAATTATATTAAATAAAAATAAATAAAAAATAATAATAGAAGGGATGTTCTCCAAATCTCAACGTTACAACCTACTTTTTAAAAAATAAAGAAAAAAAATCTAAAAGTTTGCTTTGCAAGCCCAAGTACAAATTGCCAACGTGCACAAGCGGAGCCTATAAACTATAGCTAGCTATCTAACTAGGATTTTACTGCTTTTTGGAGATTCGGAAACTACAATCCCTGACCTATTACCCTTTCTATATTGGGATGAAGAAATTTTAATCTAGTTTTTTTTTTATTTTTATTTTACTCGAAGGTTGGGATATAATATTTTTTTTAAAAAATATTAATATATAATAATTTGAGCAAACCCTCGTAAACTTGTTTTCTACAAAAAAAAAAAAAAAACCTTCGTAGAAGGATAAAAATGCAGGAGTGGCGAATCAACGAATTATTAATGGGTTATTTTAATTTTGAATTTGAGTCTAATATTAAAATTAAAATTTATCGTGTCAGTTTTCTTTTGTTTTTTGGAAAATAGAATTATTTCAACATGATTTTAAATATGAAATGTTCACTTTCAAATTAATTTTGAATTACTTGAATTTGATTTTCTTTTTATTTATCGATTAAATTGAATCGAATAAATTAAAATTTGAGTTTATTTTAAAGGTATATTTTAATTTTAAATTTAATTTATTATCAATTTTTAAATACAAATTAAATTATTACCTCTAAAAAGAAGTATATTATGATGCACCCAAATTGATTTCTTACTAAATCAAATTAATTACAATTTTTATTTTTAATTAAAAAAACGAAACCAAACAGCAATCACGCCCAGGAAAACTGCAACGGAGGAGCTAAGACGGTCTTAAGTTTGGAAGTTAAGCAACGTGAGCTTTGACTGGACTGGGCTTTAATTGAGGAGCTCATTTAATTGGTTTTGATTAGCAGAGCTATTCTGGTGGTTTTTTTTCTTGTTGGACTGGGCTTTGACACTTCCTTTTGATCCTCAAATAATTTGAAGTGACCTTATACACGATATAATTACATGATACAAACATAACACGAATATATAAATATTTCAAAATTTATATAGTATAGATACGAATACACATATTATTAATTTTATAACTTCCCTTAAAGCTTCCGACTTATTTTAGACCTTTATTCTCGTCCGTAACATCTTCAGCAAGTTCAACCTTGGCATATGTATGCTCGAACATCCCATTCATCTCAAATATGAATTTCTTCTTCCTTTTTGTTTTAAACACTTCAAGTTGTTGCATTCCCTTGGGCGGATTTCTTCTTGAATATACATTCTCTAGCATAATGCCCCCCCTTTTTTCGACAATTGAACTATTCTACATTTCGGTGCTTGAAAATTTAAGAATTCCGACCTTCAGTTTTCTGAGTTTGAGCCCTTTTTGCTTCAGGGCTATTACCCCTTTGCCACTTTGATCTTCCACGAAGACCAAGCAATAGTAGACATACGCATGAACACGACCAAAAAAAAAAAAAAAAAAAAAACAAAACAAAACAAAAACATGACATGTTACGAATTACAAACTCTTGGTTTTGATAGACTTTTCTTTGTTAGCTTCCGCATCTGTCAAAGAAGGTTGAACACGGTAGCCTGGAATTGCAGTAACAAAACTCCTGTATTCTGGTCTTAACGCATGGACAATAATTCTTCCCATTCTTTCTTCAGTTCTTTTGGATTGTGGCTCTAATTCAAAATCTTATCGGCACAAAGATTTAATTTTAGTAAAACACTAACTAATAGACAAATCTCTGTATTGTAGCTTATGTTGCTCAGACTTGAGCATGTTGTTAGATATGGCTATGTATTACATAAAGATTTAATTTTAGTAAAACACTAACTGATAGACAAATCTCTATATTGTAAATTATGTTGCACAAACTCAAATATATTATTAGATATAGTTATGTATTTGAACACTAACTGATAGACAAATCTCCATATTGTAAATTATGTTGCACAAACTCAAATATATTATTAGATATGGTAATGTATTTGAGCATTATACATGTCAATTACCCTAAATCTGAGACGCGGGAATACGAATAAAAAGGATCGAAGAAGATGACACTGGTGCGTTGACTCTTCATACAATTTATCATGTTAGGATAATTGATAATAATTCTAAGAAGCTATCCTATATATTAAAACTTCTAAGAAGTTTTTTTTTTTTTTTTTCTTTTAATGCCTTATGTGTCTTATAATAAAACTTTACATATGCAATAGTTAACATAATAGATTGATAAAGGAAACGAGAAAGCATTCATAAATAGATATGGGCATGGGTCGGGTCGTGATTTGAAAAGAATTTAAAGTTTAAGTTTAGGTTTAAATTTGATCTGCTTAAGTCTATCTTTTTAAGTTTGAATCATTAATCTTATTAAAAATTATTTTTATATTAATATTTAAATATTTTATAATTAAATTTAAATAAAAAAAATTATTTTAACTTAAAATTATCGGATCAACCGGAAACAAGAAAATTAATGCCTTGAGCCCCAGGCGGACTGCCAGCCCCTTGCTCAAGTCTATTCATAAAATAATCCACTTTGTTAGTACTCGTTCGACTGTTTTATTTAATATTGGCTTTAATTCTACACTTCTAGTGTTCTACTTTTGGAATATGAATATATTTCTTGAAAGCACAACATATAAATATATATTATTAGTTAGAGATATAGATTCCAATTTTCAAATATATATATATTTATATATATGTATAAAGATTTTAAGTTTTGAAAGTTGAGAGTTAAAAATATGTAAGTATAAAATAAATGCAAACTTATGAGTTAAGAATACATACCTGGAGGCTGGAGGCTGAATGACTGAATCTTATACCTCAATAGACAATAGTGTACAGTCCTGAGTCTACTCCCTGCGCAAAAATGCAACTCTTAAAGGAAAAGCTGAAATAAAATAAAAGACATGAAATTAGAAAACAAAGAAAACAAAAATGGAAAATCTGTTGATATTTAATTGAGAGTCAAAGAAGGTTTCAAATTATTTGATGACTTTAAAAAAACTCATTTTCTTGTTTGAGTTAAAAGTAGTTTAACTCTAATGTATAATAAGCTATGAGCCAACCTCACCCCTAAAGACAAGAAAGAACAGGACAAATACTCAAAACTAACTCAAAAACAGAACATTCATTGAAGATCATATTGTACAGGAAATTCATTCAGACATTTGATCAAACATTACATAGTTATTGTATTCTACACTAAGGGAGACAGCTCTTTGGTGGTAGGGAAACACTGTCTATAGCACGCAGCACTCTGCATGGACATCGGGCTTTTACTCATTGCCTTCCTTTTCTTTCCTTATATTTTTCATTCTATCAAACATAAGCAGATATTTATTGAAACTATTTTAATTTTACAAAAAAAGATTCAATCAATATACACAAATATTGTGACTTCCAAGCTTTAAGTAAAAATTAGAAAGTTGCCGTAAGTCATGTGATTTGTTTTCAAGACTCTTAATTTTAGTGATTAAGATTAAACTTTGATAACTTTAATTATAAAAAAAAAAACTAAATATTGTACGCATTTTGATGGTTAAACATTCGTTTCATGTACCTGATATTTGTTGCTATGTATATTTCATAGAAAATCCTCACTAACTCATGTACAAAAAGTATTCGTAAGTCGAATCAAGTCATTACGATAGAACTTACATATTTAATTAATACTTAACATGTTAATTCAAATATGATTTATTTTTATTATTAATTTCTAATAATTATCTTAATTTTTTAAAAGATTCACTTAACGATTATTTACATGTTTTTCATTTTTTTTTAAGATAGCCTTTTAAATATAGCAAATAACTTTCTCGGAATTCAAAAAAAGTATTGTAATAATTACTCTTTTTTTTTTTTTTTTAATTTTTGAACTTTGAAACAATCTCTATAGGCATTGGTTAATATTTTCTTTTTTTAGAGGGTTGAAATTAAATTTATTCTTATAGTTTAATTTTATTCTCAGTTTGATACTTGAAAGAAATTTTTATCAATTTGATATCTGAATTTTTATTCTGTAATACATGTTTGCTCTTTAGATAGTACTCACACCATTAGTCAAGTGCTGATATAGAAATCATATAGCTATTGAGAGTTTATACATGGCAACTTATATAAAATTTCATAAATTTTTATTTTAATAAAAAATTTTCATGATAATATAACATTGATGATGTAACATTTTATCCCGTGTCAAGTTTTACTAAATGTTTTAGTGTCACGTCAGTAATTGACCAACGATGTTAAATCAAAGTATCGACATGTATAATGAAATAAAAATTTAAATATCAAATTAATAAATTTTTTTTAAATATCAAACTAAAAGTTAAACCAAAGCTAATATACATTTAACCCTTTTTTTTAAATGATAAAATATTTCATTTAAGCAAATTTAAGTAATCCTTCCTGTGATCCTATCCAAAGAGAGCAAAAGTTAGTATTCTCTGATCCCACTACTTTATCAAACAAAAATAAAGCATGAGTCGTTGAAATTAAAAAATAAAAAAAAAAATTGCCATGACGTATACATTGGAGTAAACATACATTGGGTTGTCCGTTGACAGGGTAAAGCCTGGACCCCTATTATAAATAAAAATAAAAAGCATTGAATGATACTTCAAAAGTGAATTAGCTGTCAAAGAATGAATCCATCAACTAGAATATGCTAACGTCCTTACCACTTTGATTGGGTAAAAATATGGTAATTTTACACTGCCGCCAACTTGTTTATTAACGTTTGTTATTTTCCTAATTTTTCACATTTTCTAACCCTAAATTCACATAACAACTTAAGGATCAATGAAATATACCGACTTCATTCTGCATATACGACCTAATATATTACTTGCAATTTTATTGATAGTGTTCACAAGTTAAAGTCGGATTAAAATAAAAAAAAATTATTTGACCAGGTTTAATGAAGACTAATTCGAAATTCTATTTTATTATTTAAAATATATTAAAAATATTAAAAGTATAAATTCGTAGCACTTGGGATGGCAACTGCCAGTTTTTTTTCCTAACCATCCATTCTAAAGAATGGTGGTTAACATAACTTCGTCAAGCAGTTTAGTAAATTTGGTAGAGTGCCTCAGAAACCAAACCGTGTTAGGTGTGCACAGTCGCATTGAATTGATTTTTATTTTTTTTTCATACAAGAATTGAAGAAAATTTGTATACATTTGTATTTAAATTTTAAATTTATTAAATATAATTTTTTTTAAAAATAATTATATAAATTAATTAATTAAGTTATTCATTCGCTCAAGTAACCTTTATTAATTTGCTCACTATTATCACTTTATAATACTCAAAGTGGACCCAATTCATATGACACGGCCTCGACAAAGCTAGAAAGAAAAAAAGGGTCTTTTGTTTCTAAGCCAATCAATCTTGTTGACCCAAGTCATCGTGTCTAATAATCCTTATAATGGTATCAGATCAGATTAGATTAGGCTCATCTTTAAAAAATTTTACTAAAAATTTAATTAGACGAATCAATTGAAGTTAAATTTTAATTCAATTAATTTATATAATAATATTAGTATTCGACAGGTTTGGTGTTCGAATATCAACTTTATAACTTTTTTCTGTCTCTAGATTATGATTTTATTTGTAAAATATATAAATACAATTTTAAACAATAATATATAAAAAGTGTTTATATTAATATTTTAATAATTTAAATATATGTTTAAATTAAAATAATTTTTTAATTAAAATAATGCCTAAATTGGACTGAATTTAAACTTTCGAATACCTATTCAAGATTTAATCCGATCTTTTAATCATATTTAAGTTAATATCACTTTAGGGCAATTATTAATTCTTCTTCTTCTGCGTAAAATCGAATTAGAATCTTTAAAAGTAATTTTGACGAAAGTAAATGGCCTCATTTTCTTTTATATATGTTGGCTAAGATGACGCATGACATTGTTTCACAGCATCGAGAAATATTCATTCTTAGCCCACAACTTGGAGGAAGGGTTGAAAAGTGCCATATATTCTATATTTTATATATGTAATCTTACATACATTCATTTTCTTTTATATATTCTATATTTCATATATTTTATTTATGTAATCTTACATGAGCTCCTCAATTCATACATAAAATATTTTAGTATTCAAAAATAATGTAAAAAATTGTCATAAAATTAACATAATGTGTTTATATTCAACGTATATCTTTAAAGTTCAAGTAATTACTATATATATATACATACACGCGTTATTCAAAAACAATGAGGAAACTCTAAAATAGTAATTTAACTTTTTTTTTAAATCTTAATCTAATAGATTTATAGAATGATATTGTCAAATTTAAAGATGATAGATGCAAGCTATTTTTACTTTTACACGACATTGTCAATGTGACACTTCAAAGGAAGATTCAAAAATGATTAAAATTGAAGAGTTAGTCGAAAATATTTGGAACTCATTTCAAAATAATATTTGGATTAATTTTTTTTTAATCTTGGGTTTCAAGAGAGAGTGTATGAATCTTAACAAGTAATTACGGGAGTTCAAATGGGATTTATTAGATTTGATAATTTATAAGTTTGTGTTGTATTTCGTATTTTTTATATTAATTCTGTAAATATTAAAAAAATAAAAATTATTAAACACGTCAAAATTATAAATATAATAACTATACATATATTAAATGTGTCATATTAATCATATTTAAACGTATTAGTTGTATTTTAAAAGATTTTCGAGTCTAGAATCTTAAAGAGCTTACAATATAAATTCTACATTTAAATATTTTTTTTAAAAAATGAAATATAATTAATTCTAAACAATGCTTTTCACTCTAACTGTTGTTTAGCAAACTTGTTAAAAAACTTTTACTTTGGATTATTACAGGCTCAAATAATCTTTGTTTAACAAGGCACAATATAATATATTTTTTTTCACATGTATTGAAAAGAAAAAAATCATGATTTTTTGAGATACCATTTATGATTATGGTTTTCTTTTAAATTCATGGAAAATTTTGTTGGAAATACAAAGATGGAGCAGTTTGAGAATTACTGGAAACTCAGGTGTGGAACTTAAATGTACACCTCTCAGAAAATTAAATTATAAAGTTAATATAGGGAATGCCTATACTCTATAGACCTAAATTACCTAATTCAAGAAGGCCAAATTTAAAGACCTACCATCCATAGAAAAAGTCACTTCAACTAAAAAATTGGCAATTTAATGTGCCATTAGAAAACTACTCATGATGTTTTTAATAATCTCTTATCATAATTTGTATAGAAGTCAAGTTCTGCCATCAATTTTCTCATTAAATAATCTCTATGTACTTATGTGTGTGTGTGTATATATATATATATATACATATCTCATTGTTCACAAAAATTGGTTTTTAAAAAATACTTTCCCAAAAAGGTGAAGATTTTCTTAAGAAAAAGAGATTTTTTTAATTGTTTGATTATTTTTAAAAAAATTGCTTTTTTCAAATAGTAATATTGACATTAATATTAAAGCATTACGTATTAAAATATTAAAAATTATTTATTATTAAAATATTAATCTTTCAAATAATAATATTTAATACTAAAATATTATATTAATATTAAGTACTTAGAATAATACTATTTATTGTTAAAAATTAATTACATTAATATTTAAAATATTATAATAATTATTAAAATATTATTTTTACAATTTCAAATGGTAATATTAGCATATATGTTAAAAAACTAAAAATTATTTATCATTGAACTATTAATTTTTATTATTATCAGTATATATAATTATATTCGATCTTAGTAATGGTATTGAATTAAGAGTTTATATTTGATACACTGATATTGTATAAATCTATATACCGTAAGTGAATCACATGATACTAATTCACTCAATTTTTTTTAAAAATAAATATAAATAATTTTATTTTTAATGGGATGACATCATGTATGATGTATTAAATTATACAATGTTAATGTAGCCCTAAAATCTTTATTACTAAACTCTATCAATGTTGATGAAGTAAATTGAAGGCTAAGACAATAAAAGGTTTTTGAACTTTACCATTTACTTAGGTAAATTCTACTTTTGTTGCATCAAATTTAACTTTTAATCATTAATTTAAGATTAGATTTGTTGAAGGGTTGAACAAAATAGTTAATTTATAAGTAGATTTATTCAAGGGTCGAATAGTCTATTTTACTCAACAAGCCAAGCTAGAAGTGGATCGTGTCTAGGTATTACCTTTTTATCATAAATAATTTATTTTTTAAAAATTTAATTATAAAAATATATAAATAGTAATATAAAATATTTTTTTAATATTTTAATTTTTTAAACAGTAATTTGAACCCATTATTTAGGCTAAATTCAAGTTTGGACAAGAAATTCAAAAAATTTCAAATTGTAACCTAATCATGAAGATTGCTATTTACTACGAAATAAAATCATTCACCTTTAAATTCGTCTTCAATTTATATTCATATAAGCACTTAACTATTAATTGCGCCTAATAAACCCTTATATGAATAAATTTTATTTGTAATTATAACTTATTTAAATAAAAAGTATGATAAATATTTATTTGAATATAATAAATACGTGCCTACTTAAGAAACTGAAATAATTTAAGGAATTTTTTGTATTTTAGTCTAAATTAAGTTATCATTAATTTATTGTATCTGCAAGTACTATATATTATTATTATCACCAAAAAAGAGTTTTATATATTAATAGTGAATTAAATATAAACTTTATCTAAATTGAACCCATCTTTTTAGTTTTTACAAACTCAATGAATTTCCCGTATATATTAACATTTAATACATTTTTTTATCTAACATTTAATACATTTTGGTTACTATTAAATTGATATAAATTTTCGATTAATACATCTTTCAAGGGGTAGAAAAATTAACAAAATTTATAATCTAATTACAGCTATCAATATCAATATTAAAAACGTTGCTTAAATTGTACTGTCTCATTATAAATGCTACTTGGAAGAAAGAAATGGTCGTTCAAAGGTGTTATATACATATATATATATATATATATATATATATATATTAGTTTACAAGACAAAGAGATGATAGATCAAAGTTTTAATATATTCAAAAATATACTATTCCATGTCTATTTTTTTTATAATTATACACATTAACAGGTTATGTTTTTTAGAGTTTTATTTTTTTAAATATTTGTATTCAATATTTATATTTGGTATATATTCAAACATAAATATGATATATAATCTTTTAAATATATAAAAAATTAAAAAATTAAAAAATTAAATATGCTAATATCAAATAAATATATCCAATACTATTTTTAAATTCAAATAAAATGATTAAAATACAACACTAAAACTACCTTTTTTCCTTGATGCTAATCATAAGCTTGATTGAATGGTAAAGCAAATAGTTGGAAGTAAGTAGTTGCCTAGCCAGCCAAAGTAGCCTTTTATTATTTGTTTGACAACAAGGGGCAACTTCCAGGAATTTGGTCCCAAATTCTACTTAATATAAAGCTTTTGCCTCCTCCCCATTCAGCTGATGCCATGAATCTAATCTCAAAAGCACCGCTCTCTTCAACTGTTTAAAGTTATTCAAATCTCTCTCCTTAGCCCCCAGGCTTTTTTCTATAGCTGAAAAGAAAGGAAAATATGGAGATTATAAACAAAATCCAAAGAATCCGAACTCCAATTCAATTGATAAGCGGCTCCCATTTCCTGAAGCTAGTCTCCAAAATCTTGCTCCCATTTTCTCTTCTTTCCATTATATTATCCTACCCTTTGTTATGCAACTTCCATACTTTGGCATATGGTTCACAGCTCTTTAGTTTCAGTGTTGGTAAGAATTACATGTTCCTACTTTGCAACGGACTTCTTGTTTTCATTGCCACCAGCTCTGGTTTGATCGGTACTTTTTGTGTGGCGACTGGTTGTGGAGCTGAAAAAACTCTCAAGAGCAAGGGAGGTAGCCAGAGAGAATTACAGGTTGAATCATCATCGGAGCCAAAGGGGTCCATTTTAAGAGCAAAAGTAATCGCAGAAGTTGATCAAGATTTGGCCCTCGTACAAGGAAGAGAAGATCAGCCCATGGTTGCAGCGGATGAAGGTGATGAGCTTGTTCAAGTCGAGGAAGATGAAGATGAAGGACTTGGGTCGATGAGTAATGAAGAGTTAAACAAGAAATTTGAAGATTTTATTAGAAAGATGAAAGAAGGAATTCAGTTTGAAGTAGAATTTGACACAATCAAGACTCTATAGGAATCAACCTGCTTATATATAGTTATAGATTTCTTAACTTTTTTTTTTTCCTTCTTTCTTTTGCTTGTCTCTTGAAAGCCCCTAACTTTGACAATGATTTGCAGCTCAAATACAACCTGGTTCCCCATTTATGTAAATTATATGCTGTGTTGAAATGATTTCTGATGCAAATAATCATGTATTGGCATTTGATAATGGTAATTAAACTTGCTATTTGAAAATATAATTAAGTTGTTGGAGCAGGTAAGTTGAAGAGTATCTTACATATTGGTTTCAAGTTCTGGTTCATAGACAAAAGCCAACTATATGACCCATCAAATTTTTTTTAAGTTTAAACCATGGGTTTAGTGTCAAATATGAAGTTTATAAGCATAGGACATCTTAAAATAGCATGTCATTTTATTTGTTTAATAGTTGGGATTATATTATTTCGACTTTTTTTTAAATATATCTGTTTAATAACTGTGTTTAACATATATTTGAACATAAATAAATGAGATATAAATATAATATATTTGTATAGGATACATATCAATATCTAACATTAATCTGAGGCGAAAAGCATAAATTAGAACAAGGTGTGAAAGCAGTTAGAAAGGGAAATTAAATAGGATTTGTGCTGAGATATATACAAATCATACAATGTTTTTTGCCCTTGCCTTATGCATGTGCTGGGATTTCATTATCGTTGTTGCCCGGTTGTTACTTCAAAATCAAAGGAAGCTACCGAGCAATTGCTCACTTGACTTCAAGTCTTCCACAAGAAGACAATAAAAACCTAACAACCGTGAGCAAATTCAATCCAGTTAGCTTCCCTTCATTTGAAGAAGATAACAATTGATTCTATTTTAATACAAAGGAGCTTTTTTTTTTCTTTTTTTTCAGCAATTACTTTCCCAAAAGATTTTTGTCCACCCTTAAATGGTCTAATACATAGCTATGTGATATGTTGAACATGAAAGTTCAAAGGTTGAATTCTTTCTGTTCTAATCCTTTAAGTGGGAAAAGAAGACGACAATAATCTGATTTCAAAAGACTTTAATCACTTTCCAAGGGATTATTCCACTCATTGGGACAACCTTAAGAGTTCAGGTAGAGTAGAAGATTCTCGATATTTTTCGTTCATATTTTAACCTATATTAATTATATATATATATATATATATTTTAAAATATAATTTTTCGAATATATGAAAAAATTTACAAAAAAAAAAAAAAAGTATACTTATGTAAATCACATGTCTGTATCTGGTGATACTTAGTTTGAGTCCGGGAAAATAGGTTTTAACCACACATTGAGTTGCTAAATCGTCCGAATTTTTCAATCCAAATTTGGGGAATTGTGAATCGTTATCATTTATTCTTGAAGCCGTTTTAGAAGACACGAAGGGACAACCTCCCTATCAAACTTCGAGATCCTGAAAGTCCTAGAGAGAATCTGTTTTACTTCACAGTTTAAAATGAGCTGGCCAGCTCTTCCACCTGAAAATGGAACAAAAAGAAAGAGACTAACCCCACCACTAAATAAACATCTGCATCAACTGAGTGATAAAATCAACGTTTCTCAGTAACAGATCCTCTACTTCATGATATCTATATGGTTTCTAAAGGGTCCCATTAGGAGCAGCAGGATCATAGTGCATCTTTTTGTCAAGAAGAAAAAGCAGGCCTTTTTGCCCTTAGCACATGCACACACGCAATAATTAGAAGAAAATGAAATAGAAATGAAATTAAAAAAGAGGGAAAACAAGACAGCAATGAACAATATGAAAGCAATACTGACTTTCCATTGGCTTGGGTTCCCTTGGAACCAAACACTTCCAAATATGTCAAATTAACAGCAAAGGTGAGTGGGAGACAGATAGTTTTACCGTGCTTGACCTGCTCCCATCTAAAGACCCCACGATTAGACGTGGTCCTCTATGGTTACCAAACATAGATGCAGTGAATTCAAATACTCTATTGACCTGTCACTCAAATAAGTTTAATTTTTATTTATGTTATCCGAATTCGAAATAAGTGTTGGATATAAGTACATATACGATATAAGTATGTTCAATTTTTTTTTGAAGTTTTTTCAAATATGAAGATCATATACTCATATTTATGTCTCAATATACATCGGATATAGATGCTTTAGAAAAAAATAAAGAATGGTTATATAGGGTTTCACAATTTTTAGGACAGCATTTAGGACCTTATGACTAAATGTAAGCCCTCATCATTCGCAATTTGACTAAACAATTGTTTTAAATCGGATGACCCATCCACAATTTGACTAAACATACGAGACAGAGCATAGTGTCGGAAGGTCATTTCGTTTCCAAGTACTGACTGGATACAGGATGATACATTAAATCTCAGTTACGTAAACCCTTTTACTCTAGCATGATCCTTCATCATCTTACCTGTATGGATATATATATATATATACACATACACACACACACACACACACACACACACACACACACACATAGAGCTAAAGAGTAACAAAACAATGTACGTTTACAATGTAAATTCCTCAGTGAAGCAAATCCATCAAAGAAAAAAAAAAAGCAGAAAGTTTTTATAATTGGTATTTCTTTTACATCAGATGAACGAGAGCTAAGAAGAGGTCATGGATCAATGATATTATCCTTAAATGAGCAACCTAAGGTTTTCAACTGACCTGTCACGTCCTGTTAAAACAGAATACTGTCACCCCCACAACTTGCCATATTTCAAGCAAAGTGAAGCATGCAGTTACTTCGATGCTACTGTCAAAACAAGTGTTTTACCCTTGTTGAATTGATTCTATATCAGATCACACGCATAGCAATTAAAATAAATTAGTTGCAGGGTAAAAATGCATTTCGAAAGGAAAAAATTGATTCTTAAAAGCAGGTTTTTAATGCGTGAAAATTTTGCAGCCATTAATGTTGATGCTTTTATCCCTGAAACAAATGGGTTCATTGGGGTTGAAATGGATGACGGTGAGGAATAAAGTCAGCATCAAATCGCGAAATCTGCAAGAAATCATTGGCTTAATTTGCTTTCCCTCATTTTCATAGATTTAAGGAAATCCGATCTCGAGCAAACTTTCATACCAAGGTAAATTTCAAATCAAGATAAAATAACCACGCAGAAACCTGTAATAGTTCGCGAAGAATGATTTAGAAAAACTGTACATTACCACCTCTACAGTGTTTGATGGTGTTAAAAGTCCAAGACTATTAGCATCAGTAACAACTTACTTTCCAATGCATGGCCTCATCACCATTGAATTTCATTTTCTAAATATCTTGGGATTAGCAAAAGCTTAAATTGAATTTACTAGCCACTAGCTATTAAATCACCAAAGCAAAGATCCACAGGCATCTTTTGCCACACAAGTTGGCAGATTCGCTGTTACTTCATTGAACATTTTGTATCCTCCATGGGAAGCAAGGAACTCTTCAGTTGCCATCAAAACAGTATATTTTCCAGGATTTGACAATCATTCTTCACTGTAAGTGATCAAGGACAAAAACTGGAAATATCCTAAATATTCAAATCCCTTGTTCGTGATCACAAGAAACATATATAGCGCTCTTCTTACGGCAATCTCTCATAAGCTACGATCAGTTTGTCATTTCCGATTGTTGCTTATTCCACGGGCAGCAAAAGTTTCGTGTTGTAATACTTCTTAAACCCTAAGGTGGAAGAATATTTCATGCAAATAAGGATGTTCTTTAATTGGCATGCATATTTTGATGTTGAATATACAGCATCCATCATCTATTTTGGCTTCTGAAGTATATGTCAATATGCATCACTTGCCATCTATCGTTTTATTCAGCCTCAGGTGAAAAGCGAATCATATGTTGCGATGGCATGTTACGTTGCAAACATCATTCAATATATTGTTAAAAACTGATTTTGAATAAATATAATCTTGATATTTTTCATCTATTTTTCATCGAAAGATCTAAAATATTTTATCTGATAACTAAAAGGAACTAAGTAGCAAGCTTGCATGGGAACAAAGACCAAGAACAAGGTCATCGGTTTTGGTTAGAGGATGTAAAAGGGGTATGTGCTGAAAGCTGATTAAAAAGAAGACGGGAGTAGACCTCGAAGTATTAAATGTGGTGACAGGTTGTGGAACAAAGCTGAGTAGATAGGAGAATAAGACTGAGGAGGAACCAAAGAAAAATTAAAATTATAGTAAGTTGAAGAATAACTGATTGCAGCACCAAGCATTTGGCTGAATTGTTTTGATACATGATCTCCTGCTCAAATATCATATCCAAATCAAGAAAAAAAAAAAAAAAAGAAATACTGATGCATCGTTTGCTTATTTTTCTTCCATTTTAGTTTCACAATCTATTATTTATTGATGGAACGAAACTATAGATATTACTTGCTCTTCCCGTTTTCTCCTTTTTCCTATCAGGTTTTTATTTACAGACGAAATATTTCCTTCTCTTCTCACGTTTTACTTTCTATGAATCAATTTCTTTTGTTTGATTTCTTATCCTACAACACCAAATTCTCACCAGAACCAACAAAAAACCCTGCAAGTTCCAGGCCAAAAAATGACACTACAAACAGTTTGTGCAGACTTATTTCCAGTTACTAAATTGAAGGGGAGCTAGAGCAAGAACTAAGAGCTTTGACTTAGGCAAGTTATTTGGTTAGACTGTAAATTCAAACTTATATTACTACGACTCTTCATTTTCCTTGAAATACCCAAGTCTGACAAATTTGGATACAGGTAGGGGGTATTGATCCTCTAAATATATAGAAACTTAGAAAAAGTTGAACAAACCCGTGTCGGACACGTACTAGTATCCTACACTCACTCTCGATTCTAAGCAGCATAGAATTCAAATATAACAGAGAAAAGGGCTACCATATCTAAATTCAGCAGAAGATACCGATCCTGTTAAGATATCAATCATGCAGAAGAAAGAAGACACGAGAAAAGAAGGGAAGAATGGGTTGCCACCCTGCTGCCCCAAGAAAAGGTGTTTCAGTTCTCTGCTTTCCGAACTAAAACACAGCATTCATCTCTGGACGAATTATTAGATATCGAAAGAATGACCAGTGGGAGCTGCCGGCAAAGTATGAACATGGTTGATTATTCATAACAAAGTGTGTTGTCAATGAACAAAAAAACCAAGCCTTAGGAGGAGGTGATCTTAGAAGGAAATGACCTGAAGCTCCATCAAATCCCAGCAGTTGATGTTGATATAGTTTATAGAATTTCGCTGTCCTATTTCAGCGACTAACACTGTCAATCCCCTTTTGCCAGCATCTATATGTGAATAAATTCAGCACAATACCACAAATAAATTTATTTTTGTCAAATTTTCACTTGCTGCTTAAGTCTTGAAGTAGCTTCAAGAATTTGACCCAACATAGTATGGTCTCAGCTTCAAATATAGGTTCAACCAGAACAGAATAAAAAACCTAAAGAATTTCATTTTCTAGAATAAGTTCAAATAGCTCACTAATTGCTTCATACTGAATCCTGAATAGAATGTTCATAGAACATGCAAATAGATATCCCCGTTCTCCATACCGGGATTGAGAATAGAAATGTCAGAAGAGATTTACTTTAAAGATACATGCCTGTGGTATGGCTGTGCTGTGCCCAACAGCTAGTAGCACCCATGCACATCTGCTCGCACCTAGGAGCCATGCGTATGAGGGTCCAACACCAGTATGAGGGTGTAAGTTCAAAT
This sequence comes from Adansonia grandidieri, assembly GCA_038382065.1. Lineage (NCBI taxonomy): Eukaryota > Viridiplantae > Streptophyta > Magnoliopsida > Malvales > Malvaceae > Adansonia > Adansonia grandidieri. The sequence continues at coordinate 2,590,923 of JBBYHK010000021.1, forward strand.
CCCAACCACCTCAATCACAATTTAAAAGACAGTCCCACACCAGAATCCTCTAGAAGGCCAGACCACTTGAGCAACCCCTAGACCCACGCCCAGTCCAGAAGCCTCCAGGCCACTTGAGAAAGTGCAAGCTCTAGAAGCCTCTGAAGGCCTCTCACCTAGACCAGCATCCTCTAGAACCTCTTTAGGTTAGATATTTTTAGGCATTGTATCTTAGTCATACACTTGTACATTGACAGCCATTGGATGTAAGGGTTTTATCTATAATTAGGCTTAACCATTCACTCATTTGTACGTAGAATTGTACAAGTGCTCTAACATTCTCCCAATACATTAAGTGCTCTAGCTTTGCGTGCTTAGTTTCAGGTTTAAGCCACACATAACTCGGCTTAAGTTCTAAGCATGTGAGGCGTGCATAATGCACACAGCCAAATCGTATGGGCATCATGCATGCAGAGACATGATGGGAAAAAATCACCTCATTTTCCATATTGGAGTATATATACCTTACAGAAAATGAAAACACAAGGGTAGATATAAGGAAAGAAACTATTTTATCAACCCAAGCCTTTTTTAATTGATCAGTTTTACTAAAACTTTAATTTGAACAATTCATGCCACAATTTTTCTTGCAAAGTTTCACAACAAATTTGTTGTAAAACTAAGCTCAGTATAAGAGTTGCATTTACCATTTACCATACCGATTTCTATTTATACTTTTTGATATTGAATTAAAATATAATATAAACCTCACTTTTCTTAATTAGCTGCAAGTTCAGTTTAGACTCTCTATCTTACTAGTTCGTAATAATATTGGAACATTAATGAAAAAGTGGATATCAAACATTAAAATATGAACATTACTTAAGTTTTTGGGTTGACAAAAACTGTATATTTTTAGAAAAATTTATTAAGATTTCATTTAACATTCTTTGAAGCAAGTAATAAGTCATTTAATTCTAATAAAGCTTGTGAACTATCAACCATATATTATATTTACAGAATTCATATATCCTGTCAACCATCAACTATATTACTTTGTGAAAAAAGACTAAAGTTTTAGAGATTAATTAACAAACATTGTGTAAGCAAAAATCTTGGAAGACTAATTTATTAACAAACAGATAATCTGCTACAGCAAATGTATGTAAAATATCAATTTTTTATGAAAATTTTGAGTTATATATTGATTTATATCATGGCGCAACGCAAGAATTTACAATTTTATAAGAAAATGTGAAGTTTTTTTTTTCCGTGTGCGTGCTTCTAGTTACCATATGACAAGAAAAATTTTGCATGTCAACCAACATATAAAGCAATCTAAGCTCAAAACGAATCCACTACTGTCAACATAAAATTATTGCTCTCAGTAGCCAAAAAGCAATCTATTTGCCCCAACATAAATATCGGTGACCTCAAATAGCTTCAAATTCACAATGGACACAAGAACATAGTTTCTTTGCAGCAAAAATTTGCGTAAAGAACAAAAAAGAGATGTCAATGATACAAAATCATAGCCACTTTTAATATATGTATTTCTCTAACTATTAAAGGAAAAAAAAATAATCCAGATCTCACCGGTTACAACAGTTGGAAGCCTGAGATGCTGAAGTCTCAACTCATGACAGCTGAATGAGAAGTGTTATATTAATGGTAAATTTGAGCAAAACTCAAGCACAATTGATGATCCCTGTCATCTCCCCAGCCACCCCAACCCTTAAACCCAGCTTTATACCCTGGTTGATTGTGATACACACGCACTTCCCATTCTGATCTGATATTAGCAACCTTATCAATGTCATCTACTTGAACGTTCACTGATCCATTATCAATGCAAGCATTACTCTGTCCTTGGCCCTGATGCAAACCACACTTCCCAAAGTGAACTGCACTAGTCCTTGGACCTCGTAATGTGTACACTGGACTGCCAAATGAAGGATAAACAGTTGCCCACATTGTTATATCCCAGTTGTAATCGTCAAAGAAGCAAAACTCCTTCGCCTTCCTATGGATTTTTCTCCAAACAGTCCGATTGAAGGCATAACCCACATTTCCCATTCTCTCTGCAACCAAACTATCCCATCCTTCCCCTCTTGAATTCACATCGCAAGGTGCCAGATTTGCAGCATAGCAATCTGGGCATTTGTCAGGCTTCAGTGATACAAGAAGCTGTAAGTTGCGATATGCATTGGGGTAAATAAAGTGGTCCTCCTCTATGAAAAGAATATGTCCATCATGACCTCCGGTCTCCTTCAATCCATCCCACACAGTGTTCATCATCCACCACCAATGATGCTTCAAAGAAACTATCTTTGGAGACCGGTTGTTTCCATACTGATCTGGATTACCAATACAATATTTTTTCTCTGCATCATCCTTTTCCTTACAGTCATTCAATGACACACCAGGAAAACTGTCAGTAAATACATGGGGGGAATAAGGGGCAAAGATCTGCTTCACTTGGCAAAATTTGATCCCCTCCACAATCTTATTCATTTCTTCAAAGTATCCATCATGGCTAACTATTAATAAAGTTTCACTTATCCCCACAACCTTGGATAAGCTCTTTACAACTACTTGGAGATATTGAGGCCGATTATGCACATACAAAACAATGGTTATATGATCTTCGGCTAACTTCGGATATAGATCTATATTCCTAGGGGGCAACCGGTTTTGTTTTTCCAATCGAATTGAAAATTCATTCTGTTTAGGTAGGTTGAGTTTATCACTAAAACTCTGAAAATAAACACTTTCACTTAAACCTTCATCTAATCCACTTGAAGCCGGTGTTGCGTTGGCCCTAAGAGAAACTATCAAAAGTGAAACCCCTAATAAAGTAACTAAAACTACGCACAGGAAACGTTTAAAAGCTGGACCTTTAAAACGGGGTTTCTTGTAATTAGCCATAGAACAAACAACTAACAATATCAAGCCACTTGCAAATCAAAGTTTGCAAATTTACATTCATAGACAATCAAACAGCAAAGAGTAAAAGCAACCCATTTTAGAAGAAGCTGAATAAGTATAGGGGTAAGTGCCAAAAACCTCAAAGAACAACTCTTTAACACTGAGCTCTCCCCTTGCCGCAACTGGAATCAATGGTTTAGCGGTTAAAAGAAACCGCAAAACCCATGAAAAATGGAGATCAAAGTTCGGACATGAGGGAAGTGAAGAGATCAAGAAAAGTAAGACAAAAGAAAACTAAATAAAATAGAAGACGGGTAGTTGCCAAAATCAGATAAATCAATGTCGTGCATTACTTGGTTTGAAGGCTCTAAAGCAAGAAAACAAAATATTTCTACAAGAGAGAAATTGACTTTTCCTAAAGACAGGAACTTGTTCAAAGAAGAAACGCGTTGCGATGGAGGGTTTAAAGTAAGTGTGTACAGTACAAGTTTGCCCCCCCCCCCCAATAAAAAGGAAAAAAATTAAGCTTTGAGTTCAGTCAATAATTTAATATAATTTCCAATTTTTTAGTGGTGGAAAAATAATAAGATTAGTCATAGGACAAAAAAAAAGCAAAATTTGGAAATGATTTGTTGTTCAAAATCAAGCAGATTCCACAACAGGGAGAGCTTCATTGTTCTTTGTGTTCTTCCCCTGCCTTCATCGATTCCTTCATGTCTTTCTTATGTTTGATTGATAACTTGTTACCAAATTTGCAGCCGTCTGACAAACAACCAGTGGTACTTTCCTTATTTTCCAATTTTTTTTGGTTAACCGTTCACCCGATTGATTGCCTCTGGCTTAGTATTTTGGGAAAGTTTTCTTCCCACCACTTTTATAACAAAAATTATAAACATATTTTAAATTAATATTTTTATTTTTTAATAAAAATCTTGTGTTTTTTTGAAAAAAAAAAAATTCTTGTGACATAAATTAAAAGAAAAATTATTTTCTAAATTAATAATATAAATAACTTTTAATAAATACTTTAAGCATTTGCCAATTATATCCATTTTCGTGTTTTATATTTGTTCACATTTATAAAATAATAAATATGCCTATTGCAATTAAAAAAGAAAAAGAAGGTTGGTGTTTTTATGCATTTGGCTGAAATCTAAGCTGGTTGATGGTTAGCAATCAAAGTTAATTCCGAAAGAAAATGGTCACCAACCAAATTGATTTAGCTTTAAGTTCAATCATTTGACACGTTAATTAAATTTTCATTATTTTGTTCTGGTTGAGAGATACTAATTTTTGACCTAAGCCTATGTTTGTAGCAAACATAAGCAATTTATGGCATGGATTTTAATTTGTTAGTTTCATTAAAAAGGGATTTTAATAACTTAGTTAGTTAGTAATAGTCTTGTATTGAATGTAATATTGACAACTTTATTGATGATTATTCATTAGCTAAAAGTAATGTTTTAATGGGAAAGGATACAATCCACTATTTTTTTTATTTTGTTATTTTATCCAAAGTTGTGTAGTGTACTTTCAACTAAATCTAAGGTTAATATAATAATTTTTTTTAAATTAATTTTTATTTTATATTTGTACTTAATTTAAAGTCATTGAAATTTCAAACACCTTAGGACAATGAAAAATAATCTATTTATTAATTTTAAAAAAAAATACCTTAGGACAATGGTTAACAAAGTTTGGTTAAAAGTTGATGGATGAATTAGACTCCACTTGCTTGGTTAAATAATCGTTTTACTAATTGACCTTAGTATTTTTTATGTTTTTAGACAGGATGTTACGAACTTATAACTTGATGCTACAAGCCAACAAATATCAATATTGAACCTTTTATTTCCTTGGCCAACAATACCCAATGAATTAGTTTAGATTTTAGTTTTGTTTTCTATGATATTTAAATAGATGTGATACAAAAAATAAAATAACATAATATAAAAATAAAAATATATTAAAATTTATGTAATATAAATTATTAATACATTAAAATATAAAATATTAATCCACTATTAATACACATTGATGATTGAATGGCCACCAAGTTACAAGAATGAGAGTGAAATGGGCCAGTTTGGAGTGATAGTCATAGGTTGGCTAAGATAAGGTTGGTATCTCAGCTTAGCTTTCCAGATATCATCAGCTGCCACCGCATCCATATCCAAAACCATTGACATATATGTGATAGTCAAGGAATGGGCAAACAGAGCAAACATTTCTTCTCAAAAAATGGCAGCCAAAGTGGCACTCCCTTCTTCTCTTAGCAGCCAGATTCCTGTCTTACCCAAGTCTTCATCATCTGCATCGGCTTTCCCTTGTGCTCTCAGTTCACAAAAGACGAGGGTCCTTAAATTCAAAATTTATGCGAACCTTGGTAAAGTTACATTTTCTTTGAATTTCTTTCGTTTGCCTTTCGGTTGGATATTCTATCAAAATAACAGAGTAGTTAAAGATACTCATAACCAGACCTTTAGCTTTTATAGTCGAGTTTGAGTTTCTTTAACTAGGAAAATAATGGAGGAGAAGTGGTTTGATTTTTTAGGGGAGGGAGAAGGAGAACTCAAGCCAAAAGGAAAGAGGAAATTTATAACAAGAGAAGAAGAACCAGAACAGTGAGTATTCTTCAGCCATTTGTTTGGCTTCTTAATTATTCACTTGGAGTTTGAGCTATAGATAGCAATTCAAGTTCCAAATGATTGAATACCAGAATGGGGTTTAAAATGAGTGCAGGTATTGGCAAACTGCAGGAGAAAGGGAAGGAGAGAATCCCATGAAGACCCCACTTCCTTACATTATCATATTTGGCATGTCAACACCCTTTGTAATCTTAGCCATTGCTTTTGCTAATGGCTGGATTAAGGTACCTGTTCGATGAACTTCTTTTTGCATTTGCATTTCAATGCTGTGAAAATGCGAGACTGGATCTTCAATGTTTAGTCACTCGATATCTGCCACCTTTAATTCAGCCTTCTCGGCTTTCTAATGTAAGCATTTGTTGTTAACACACACTTCTTTTTGAGTATTTATGTTACGAGTTTCTCAAGCAAAAGAGTAAAAGAAAAAAAAAATGTCATCTACAATTATAGCAAAACTAAATCATTTCTGAGTTCTGGTTTTTGATCAGTTTTAGAAAAATGACTCCTGTTCGACCAAAATTTGCTTAATGGCTTGTTGCTTGGAAGATTTCTACTTTACAAGACCTTGGGTCGAAAGCCTTTTGGGTTTATTGGTTTTAAGTTGACGTTTCCAGCGATTCGGATCGAGTTGGATGGCTTTCTAAAAGTTGGGTGATCTAGATTATGTCAAATTCTGCCATTTTTACCTAGCTAAAGATGACAATCAAGTTTATATTCAACTTTAAATTAGAGTCATTTTGAGTTTGCATTTTTCAATTTTCATATGAATAATCAATTGATGCTTGAGTATTAAGTTACTACCTCATTTAATTCAAGTGAATCTATTTAGGTTTCAAGCAAGCTTTTACCACGTTGAGCTTCTCCAAAAATGACCCCCACAGTTGCAGGCAGTTTTACCTATAAGGCTTTTTTTTTTAAGTACAAAAAAAATCATAGCGAGAAAGGATTCTAGATGTTGGGGTTGGAATCTTAAACTTGCTAGATGCCATTTCTTAAGAGCAGTTACATGAATCAATTAAGCTAAATCCCAAGTTCAGTTTTACCTATAAGCTAATTGTCTGCAAATTAAACAAATCTTCTCGCTTGCTGCATTTTGAAACACAATATAATGCTAGAAGCTCAGTAGTGAAAAAGCATGCTTGTATAGCAAATAATCCTTACTTTTTTCCTATGCAAAATCTTTTCTTACCGCACCATAACCTTTGACATTTTCCTTCTCATTATGCCAACAATATCATATAGTAATAAGCAGTACTAAAAATATTAAGACATAAAAAGGTTTCATTTACCTATGCAAGGACTTGTATAGTACTACAGTCACATATTTTTGAAGAAATCGATGTGTCGAGCAAAGTGCCACGGATTGACCATCATCACCATCTTGCTTGTAAAGATGGTTCAGCAGCGTATGAGATGGCCTTCGCGATGAGTTGGGGCTCCTAATAACAAGCGATTGCTCATCTAATAACTTTGTCCGAAACTGTGGGGGCAGCTCAGGCGGAGGCTTGCCCAAATCGCCATCGCTTAATGGTTGATTGTCATAGCTTGATATTGGGGAAGGCGGAGATTCAAACTCTGAGAGGCTTTCACGAGCTTCTGGAACAAACTCCTGTTACAATACATCAAGAGTGAAGCTTGGGTGTAAAAGAACAGTAGCAAGGGACAGTCTCATTCTTAATTTTCACAGTCAAGCAATAAATTAAGTAGTGCATCAAGGTATCATTATACCATAGCTATTTATCAAAGCAGATAAGATAGCAAAAGAGATGCCATGAACATTGTAAATCATAAAGAATATGTTATAAAGCCTTAGCAATTTGCAAGCATATATACAGAGGCTGATATCATTAACATGTAAGTAGCAGATTTATATCCACCCACTGGAAGCACAAACAATATAGCAGACATAAGCCTTTGCTTAAAGCCACTGACAGATTACAGATACGACTGCATTTTCCCTTCCTTTATACCACCTCATTGGAACCCGGGGATCATTACTTTATCTTGTTCAATCAATTAAGCTCTTCGGTTAATGATACAGCAAAGCTTCCTGGTTTAATTGCTCGATATGTTACTTAAGGGCTGTGTAACATATATTTAGCTTGGGTTCAGTATATGTGCACCAGAATAGGAGATATAAGAGGCAGAAAAGGCAAAAGGCAGTCGAATGTTTCCTAGGATTGTGTGAATTCATTGTTGTTGAGGAGCAAAAATACCGATAAATAACTGCTACAAAGTGATTTTTTCCCCCATATACTAATAATATGTACATATCTAGCCTTTGGTTATTTATCAAGCTCCACATCCAGGGATCTACCGATCTCTGCCTGCATGAATCTGCAATTTAGATCTAATGCTTAGCAGCATAGTGGACAAAAATCAGATTTTTAAATTCATCTCGTGCTAGCTTATTTAGATACTGTTATTGGTGTCTCTGAATAAACAATACTTGTATAAAACATGTATCTCCATAAGATACTGACTGAATGCTTGATACCTTTTTACTCATAATTCAGATGGCATTGAAGCATCAGCATCCTTGTGTTTCAAAGCCATGCTGATAAAATGAGGAAAACTACTTTTTCGGGTCATTCAGTTCGAAATCTGAAACAGCATAGTTTCCCAATTTGCTAAATATTTTCGTCATAAGTTGTTGACATCAATAATCACGCTAACCATTCTTTCTTTCGATGCTATTTAATTTTTAGCGAAAAGGCTTGGACCAGGAAAAGGTAAAAAAATTAAAGAAAAAGAAAAGATCTAATAGAGAGTAACAATCAAAATATTTAAGTATTTGTAACAATGTAACACTCAAGAAAAAAAAAAAAAGCTTTAAAATACCTGCAAATCCAAAATGTTATACGCATTCCCAGACTCATCAAATTCACATGGTAAGTTCGGAGCAAATCTCCTCAGCTCATCAACAATGAAGTGGTAGTGGTAAACACCAGATGGGAGCATCTTCATGATAATGAAATCTTTACCCAAAGGGTGCAAGGGTTCCCTGCGGGGAAGAAATGAAAGTTCTGCAATTTAGATTGTGCAAAAGGAGAACTGCTCAAACTAAAGAATGAAAACTGTAAAGATAGACACCAGAACAAATTCCAGTACATGGTCTTCCAATTGTCCCATGACCCAGTAATAGCTACTTGCTTGCCGCCAAAACACCATGTTATCATCACTGCTCTCTTCTCCTCTTTGGGGAGATCCTCATAGTATGTTGAGTTTTGTACCAGTGAAGTGGTTTGGGCTTGCATCATTTGACCAGGTCTTGGCAAGGGAGCCTCGGAGATCTGGAAAAAGAAATGCAACTCAATTGGATTTTCCTTTACATGTTATATCCAAGTGTGTGCGTCCTTAGATATGCCAAACTATGTGGTAGATAATAGAAAGCCTCAATAAACAAGCACTTCTTCAAATGTTGAACAAATACTCGAGTTAGTTTTATTTCCTTTTAGCATAATATGCAGAAACTAAGTTGCTCAAACTCAGGTGTGGTGTGAATGTTGGGCATAGTATGTTCATTTATTTTTTTAAGTTTTCTCGATGTATTTGGAGGGTCTTAGGATAGTTGTATTTCCATATTTATGTCTAGACATGTTTCAGATACGTGTGTGCATGTGTACTCCAAAAAACATGTAAAGTCAGAGCAACATAGGCAGAAACATTAAATCCCAACAGAGCTGCTGTATCTTCTTCTAAACATTATATTGAAAGTAAAGCATGTCCAACATTGACTGCACTTCATGTACGACTAGATTTCTTAAAGATCAAAATATACTCCCAGGGAAACTGTCTAAAATTTTAAAGCAACCCCAGCTAAAATGGAAATATTACTGATGCCAAATAGTGGAGATAAATTCCATTAACTTGCACAGGTCACCTGATTATTATCACAACAATGAAACAAGCCATGACAAAAGAGTTCAGAAAGATTGATACTTTTAAGCATACATCATTTATAAAGAGGGACATAAACTTGAGTAAGAATAGAACGACACCGTGCCAATGTTTTAAAGACAATAAACTGTTAGTTTTGCAACAATGTATAATACTTTAAAAGTTTAAACCTTTCTCACATAATAGTATATAGTAATAAACATCATTATAACACCTAAAGAAGCAAATGAAAGGATATCCTACATACAGTGAAATAAAATATTCCATTTACTCAAGCCTATTACTAATATGATAAAGAAACAAAGAAATACAAGCCTATTCCTTTGAGGCCAATGAGAAAATGGAAATGCAAACCATAAAATATACTGTAAATATGAGACACCAAATATAGCAGGCAGTAGTTGAAAGGGCCAAGGTTTCCCTTACTGTTCTAACTGGTAACAATGGTGAATTTTTCTTACCTTGTAAGGCTGGTGGCAAAATCAATTTACTAATTTCCTTGTATTAGGAGACCTACTGGATTAAGTGTTTAACAAATGAAGAGTAGAATGTTGCCTATGGCTTGGTTGGAGTCTATTTGCCAAAGTAGCATAATTTCTCAAGTAGACTTTTGGAGCAACATTGAAAAGGGCTATATATTATTTTTGGACAAAATATCGCTTCCTCCAAGAATCCCATTCTTAGCCTGTTCCACTAGCTCAGAGCATCCAATCACTGCCTTCAACGAACATAGTGTTCCATGAGTTATCCTTAGTGGCAGGCAAAAAGTTTATCTTGTATTTTCTACTGCTTTCTCAGCAAACATAGATGATAAATTTATCTTTTTTCAGTAATGACTAAAGAGGCAAGCAGCCAAATTAAAGGAAGGAAGAAGAAAAACAAGACAAAAGGTACATGAATACATGATTTAACTGTTTTGGGAGGTAAGAAGCAGTATTAACTTTTATATAGCAAGGTTCCAGTCTATGAGCAGCAGTAGAATAGTTGAAGCAGAATGAAAATGGCAGTAAAAGCTGCAATGATTCGGTAGAGAGCTACTAATTTATCCCATATAGGCCAAAGATAAAACATTGCACCATTTGGTTCTTTGACATGGTCTAGATCTTGAAGCATGTGGAGATCCTTTGCATGCGCGGATCTGAGATGTCAATCTCATGCGTGAAGTTCATAAAAAGAAAAAAAATTTTGGATGCCTCATGCTAGCTGTTTTACAGTTTCTAGTATTCAGCAGCATCTTAGATAACAATTACTTGCTACAGAAAAAGGGTCAAATGTCTCAGAAGCTAGTCATGCTACAAACATGACAGCTCACCAGCAAACCTAGGTTTTCCTTATAATCCTTCTCTAACTATGATACATGTATGCTCCCATCATATATCGTTCGGATGGTCCAGAAGCATCATGGTGTCTATGCTTTTAAGCAATCCTAAAAGTAAGAAATATATTTACATATATATATATATATATTATGAAGAAAAGATTGACCTATTAAGTTGAATACTAATTCAAAACATGTACATATTTTTATATGCCTATGATTTCAACTCGAGTTAATTCAAAATAGAATCAGACAACTTGTTATGCTTCCGACATTCTTTGTCCTGACACCACAGGCTTTGTAAGAAAAGTTAAAGGCTCAGTCCAAAAGGAAAGAAAAAAAAGAGATAAAGTGGTAGCAATAAAATACCCAAATCATTAGTAAGAGGGCAAGAATATAGAAAGAAGCTTCAGAATACCTGCAAATCCAAAGCTCTGCCCGAACCGATGTATTCCCAAGGCAAGCTCTCCTCACCACGGAGATCCTTGTAGCGTGTGGGGTTTTGCAGTAGCACATCATTTTGGGCTTGCATCATTTCAGAAGATCTTAGCCAGGGAAACATAGGGATCTAGTGATACAAATGCAATTCAATTCAGTTAACAGATGTCGTCTCATGTATGCTAGTCTTTACATATTCCAAATTATGAACAAAACTCCAAGCCCTCATAAGCAAGCACTTCAAATGTCAATTTTTGGGCATAGCTATGCAGTGGCACTAAATCTCTATCGAGATACCTTTTTCCTTTAGAGATTAATCTAATCCAAAATAACATATCCATCTAATAACAACTTTTTTATAAATCAAACGTCTAGCGTTCCAAAAGCTCGAATTGATACTCTTTTTAAAAGAAAAGATTCGAACTTGGGCAAAAACTATGCTATAGAACATGTAAAGAAATGAAAAGAGATAAATAATTTGCAAAATGAAACACTGAGCAAGGAAACGATCAGCAGGATCAATACTTTCTGACAATACAACAAACACCAGAGGAACATAATACAACTGATGGAAGTTGAACAATTTTTTTAAGCTGCAACTTTTAAAGGCAGTACTTGAAACTAATTGTAACATGTAAACGACAGATACAAAACTAACTTTACTCAAACAACTATATATTTATATATGGAAAACCCATTAAAATCAAATCTCTCCCCATGTTATTTCACCCTTCCCCCCACCAAAAAAAAAAAAAAAAAAGAAGAAGAGAAAAGAGAAGGAAAGAACAAACCTGTTGAGGAAATAGGAAAGGAAGCTGATAAGCCTCGTTAGGACTAGCGGGAGGGGAGTGAAGCATGGGGTCTGAATTTGATTGCTCATTATCCACTTCATATCCATCCTTCTCTGATCCTAAGGTTCCTTCACCATCTTCTCTACCACCAACATTTCCCATTACTTCCAAACAAAAAGCAACAGCCCCAATCAGTTAAATAATATCAACTATAACTAATAAACTACCAAAAGCCATCACTTCCCATGAAAACAAATTGCCAGACAGAACAAGAAAAAACAGAACAGACCCAGAAAAAAAAAAAGAAAAAAAAGAAGAACACTGATAAAGTAAAGTTGATGCTTTAGAAGAGGGTAGTTAGTTACTCACCCATGAGTGCAACTTGACTGCACAATCACAAGAAAGCAAGCAAAGAAATAAGTCAAGCTAAAGCACCATTATTTTTACGTAGTTTTCTTCATATATATTTATTTAATTGATTGATTGATGTTTTTAATGGGAAAGTGCTACTTGTCTCTGCTTGTTTGAGTTGGAAAAAAAAAAAAAAAAGAACAGAAAAGATGGAAACAACTGAATAATGAAAAGTGAACTTTAAATTCTCCAATGAGTTTGGAAGAATAATCCCATGGGTGAAGTCATGCACCAACTAATGATGGCTTCGGCTCCAAAATGGAATGTCGTTTTTGCCCACCGAAACCAAACTGGTTGTTTTCTTTATACACGCTGTGCCCTTCTCTACGGTTGATACCTTGAAGGAGTCATATCCCGCCACGTATCATAGATTGCACCATCTATGTTATCATTTCATTTGACTCAAATTTGACTTTGTCCCCCCCCCCCCCCTTAATCTTTTTTCCTTTTTTTTTAGTTGGCTAAGTTCCTTTTCGTGAGTCATGTTTTGAAGTTCGAATCAACCCGTTGGTTCAATTGACATTGATGAGCATTTATTTATAATACGATGCATTATACTTTTAAATTATTATTATAAATATTTTTATTATTAATATGATATATTTAATTATCATTAAAAGTTTAATTTTATTAAAATATTTTCATTAAATAAATTAATTTATTAATAAATAAAGAAAATAAAAATTTATAAGAAATTATTTTATCTTAAACGACTTTATTTTGCATTAATCATAAATAGTAATCAATTTATTTTTATATAAATAAATTTAAAATATACATAATCAATTTTACATTAATATTAAAAACAATAATTTACAATAATTTGATATAATATCATCGTACGACAAACTTTATATAGTAATGTAAATTTTAAACAAACTTTATCTGATAGTGTAAATTTTAATTATTTTTACACTTTATTAGTTTTATTTATTTTAAATATATGATTATCTATTAAAAAAAGATATATCAATGAGCGAGCGCATGTAATAACAAATATTACTTTTTCAAAGTTTTCTGAAATATAAGTGGTATCATGTTATTTACTAATAGTGTATAAATAATAAATTTATATATTGATAGTGCATTAAAATATAAATAATTTAAACTTGAGTAATTTATATATGCTGAAATTTTAGATACTATATAAGTGATTTTCTTAACAGCGTATAAATAGTAAAATTATATATTAGTAGTGCATTAAATATGAATCTTTTAAATTTGAGTCACTTAGGAGCATACAAGTGTGATAGTAGGTATTTTAAGAATAGATATAGTTTATTAAAAACATGTGTTTCTATAAAAATAAACTAAAAGGTATAAATATTCATAACTTATTTTATTATTGTGATTTAGATTTGGTTTTTTCTGTTAATTAATCAACTCAGTTATGCACTCCATAATCAGTATAAATAGATGGAGGTTCGTTAATTAAGTGATTAACTCAGTTTGAGATTATTATATTAAACAAAACTAATTCGGTCCATTAATTGACATAAAGCTCAAATTACTTCACAGTAAATGTATGGATGAAATAGATAAAAATATTTGATTATTATAGATATCAAGAGTAAAGAAAGAAAAAAGTTGTATTCATGTTAAAATGTAATAACTACACATACAATTTTTAAGATTTGAAGAGAATAGGAAAAGTGGATTTTAGATTTTGGATTCATTTTCTACTTTTTAAGGAAAATTACATTATTATTATTATTATTATTATTATTATTATTATTATTATTATGGCTTTTTTATCAATTCTCATTTAAGTCACTTGACTTATAACATTAATTCAATCAGCTATTTTATCATTAACTAAATTATGGCGCACCCATTATGTGGATGGTTAAGAAAAAGCTAGATTAAAAAATTTGATTAGTGGTTATTTTTTACTTTTTATAGAAAAATATACATAATTATCCCTTAATTTATTCATTATTAATATATTTTTAAAAATTTTAAGTAATTTCACTGATTGAGTTAGTATCCGATTAACTCATGACGCTAACTCAATTAACCATTTTAATATACTATAGATATAAATAATAAAAGATATAAATATCATTTAATTTAAATTTATTGGATTTTTAATTAATTTTATTTCAAAAATATTCAAAAACATTTGATTGAAAATTAAACCGGATAACTTTTTAATTTAACCTTTGTTTTCGCTCATGCAATAAAGTGTGTCAAAATCTAGTTATTATTAAAATATCAAATTTAATTTTGTATCAGAAATTAAGTGCTACTGATGAAACTAAAAAAAAAATAAAGTACCAACTAAATGTAATTTCTTATTTACATTTGTTTTCTTTCACATGCATTTAAATAATAATGGGCTCATCAATTATTAGTGTTAAGTTCAAATGCAAGATACTTGTAAGAAATAATATTTCCTGCTTTCTTATGAAATATGGACATTTTGCTTTAATTTTATAAGATTGAGAACTTCTATGTCAAGTTTTTTATTTTTATTTTTTGGACAAAGAATATTGCTGTTGTGGGTTGCATAAAACTCACTAAAATAACGTACTAATTAATTATTATGTGAGTAAGAATAAAAAATAATTACACCCTGCCTCCCCAAAATCCGTCCAATCCTTTGAAGAAATAAACTTTGTAAAATGGCAAGGGCATCATAGGATTGCTTTAGCAAGAATATGATGCTACCCCATTAGTGCAGCATTGTGGCATGAAGTTTATAGAAATCCATGTGAGATTTTTTTTTTTTTTTTTGTAAAGCAGCATATATATATATATATATATATATATATATATGAGAAGCTTTATATTCTTTGCTTTTCTCGGGAAAGTTGGGGGGGGGGGGGATTGACTAGTTCGATTGGGAGTTGAAACCCTGGCCTACTTCAACATGCCTTTCTTTCAAGGACCGAGGTGTCCATCTTTCCAAGCGATGATGACTTGCATGCTTTTAATTTTAATAAGGAAGCAAGGTTAAAGGGGAATGCATGAATATGCCTTTATAATATATACAGAGGATCTATACATCTCGTCAAATATATACAGTTTAATTAATTTATACATTCATTATTAAATAATGATATTTAATAAATTTAAATAATTATAATCTTTTTTGTTAACACATATTGCAACCTTTTTCACACTAAAAAATATTTCAACTCTATTTGAAAATTCAGTCAGAGACACCCACAGTGATAATGTACCGTTTATTCTGTTAACCTTAGCATAGACATGAAAAGAGAGAGATTGCTGGCTTTTGGACCCCATGAGAGAGAGCAAAGCATGAAGCAAGTGGGCATCTCTTTGTTTCTATTCCTCCAATGAATGATAAAAAGCTCAAAGTAATAAAAGATGCTTAATTACCCGATGGGCAATCCTAGTCTTGTAGGCTTCTCCTCTCCCAAACCATATAACGTATCTACCGAAAACAAGGGGCGTTTTGAGAATATAATGAAAGTAATTATTTTGTGAATATCTGCATTTATCTCGTGCAGTATTGTTTATTTTATAATCTTATCATTTTGTTCAAAAAAAATATTTCACAAATATAATTTAATTCGTTACATATATCTCATAACAAGTTTTTAGAATTTTTTGACGTATGATTGGAGACTTTCCACGTTAAAGCTTAACATCCACAGGGCAATATATAATAAACAAAATTAGGATTATCCCAAGTATTGAGATTTTAGAGATAGCTTGCATTGTATAATACTCGATTCCCATAGAATTTTAAAGGCGACTTCTAAGACGTAGCATTTTGCCTTCATATTTCGACTTGTAATTACTTTGATACTATTTTTTAAAACTCATATCTAACTTATAAAGTATTGTATACTTTAATTCAAAAGTCTTTTAATTTTGTTCCACAAAATACACTTTACAAGTATGAATTTAAGCATTTACACTTATATCACATCACGTCTTCAAAAATTTTTAAGGAATTGGGGTGTTACAATTTTCTCATGAAGAATCAATTGAAACAAGGAAAGGGTAAACGAAAAAGCTAAAGAAATATAGATAAAAGAAAATGCAAAGATAAAAGATGTTGTTTGAGGACATGAATTCTTTACTAATAATTTTTAAAAATTAATAGGATTAGTATTTATCATCTTTTCTTTGTTTTAGATCTGAATTTTTTAAAAGTATTTACATTGATATTGATATGAGAAATTCAAAATTTTAATTTTGGAACCCATCTTATAATGATCGATTGATACTTTTTCCTACCAACTGCACTAGCTAATGTTTTTATTAGTAGAATATAAGCATAAGCACACGTTGCAAGCATCATAGACAAGTGATATATAGCTATTAGGCTAAAGTAAACCAAGATGTAGAGAGTTTTGAAGACAATTGATGCACGAGTTGACATGTCCGGCAGGCTCGGCTTGCTCAGGCTGAACTTTGAATAAATTGTTTTAATTTAAGTCAATTGATTTCAGCTTATATTATTATTTAATAATAAAATAATTATTTTTATTTAAATTTAATTATAAAAAAATAAAAATATTAATATAATAATATTTTTAATTTTTAAATAATAATTTAAAATTTTAAATTAAATCGAATTTAATAAAATTTAAACCTAAAAAAAATTGAAAAAAAAGTAAGACTGCGACCTGGTCCCATCATCAACACCTATCTTTACGTATGGAAGTGACGATGCGAGCTGGGAATCTGCCACTTCAAGCATGGGGACGGCTGCATGAGTCAATTTATGCGATGGCAACATATATATATATATATATATATATAAAATATAATATTCTAGTTGGACAACAAAGTCGTCGGCGAGAGAAATCATTCTTTTTTATTCCTTTAATTTTGCTTTTCATTTGGACCGTATGTATATAAATTGTTTCTTTCATTTCACGTGAATTTTGCCCAAATCTTCGTCAGAGAAATCAAATAATAAGAGATGTAGAATCAGATACGCAATTCGAAAATGGAGGGATTTTGTCTCAAAAGACTCTATTCTTTTTGTTTTTTTTTTTTTTAGAAAAAAATTTATAGAGTCGAAAGTTATTTTAATTAAATCATGTAATTATTTTTAAAAAATAATATTTAAATTATTTAAAATTTGAATCAGTAACGGATCTTGATATAAAGTTTAAGAATCACTTAAAAGATTATAAATATATACATTTTAATTGAAGTACGATAGTAATATACTAATAAAAGTTATAAAACATAAATTTTATCAATTTACAAATAAAAGTATATGAAAAGAAAAAAATAAATAATCTTACTCAAAATTGAAAGCAACGTTGCTTTAAAGAAACAAAATTTTTAAGAGTTAAATCTGACTTAAATATCTCCACAATCTCTTTCGATGTTAACAACCAAGTTATGAACAAAAACCTTATTTTTCTATCTTATTTCATAATCTTGATTTAACGATCTTTATAGCTGAAAATGTCCAAACAGTGATTGCAGTAGATATTGAAAAAATTAAAAAAGTCTAATTAATCTGTCAATTAGATAATATACTTTTTTATGTAAGTTATTAAATTATAATTTTAATTGCAAAAAAAAAAAAAAAAGTTTTCCTATTAGCATTGAAATTATAGTGAAATGTAATCTTCAATCTTGAAAGCTATACAAACAATAAAGCTAAACAGCATCATAATTTCCAACACAAAATCTAATGATATAGTTTTTCATGGAGGCAAAAAAATGGTTTGAGTAGAAAGGATATGGAAAGAGGTTCATTCATGGTGAATCATTGTAAGGGAGAAGGAGGGAGTTGATCAAGTTTTTCCTTCTATTGGTTTAACTTTGTAGGATTATTGGGCATGAACAAGATCTGGTACATAAATATTGGTGGTGGCTAAATGGAATTAAAGTGGTGAAACAATTCTCGTGATTTCTTAATGAAATTCTTCTACATTGTCTGCCATTGCCATTTCTTTAGTTACCCATAAGAATAGGTCTTTCTCAAACTTTGAATTTAATTTAATTGATTAAATCAAGTGCATAAAAGTAATACTTAGTAAATATTAATATTAAAAATTAAAACATTTGCAATTTTTTTTTCTAAATTATAACCTTTTTATATAAAAAAAAATTGGTGTTCTGTGTTTTCTAATTTGACTTGGTTAAACACAAATTCACAATGTTTAGAATGTTAGAAAAGGCATGC
The DNA here is from genome assembly GCA_038382065.1 of Adansonia grandidieri. NCBI lineage: Eukaryota > Viridiplantae > Streptophyta > Magnoliopsida > Malvales > Malvaceae > Adansonia > Adansonia grandidieri. The sequence goes on from JBBYHK010000021.1 coordinate 2,609,463, forward strand.
TATACCTTTGAATCTTTTATTGGAGCAAATCAAATATTCGAAGTCATATTTAATTAATTAGATTTCGTATTTCATTTATATATATATATATATATATATATATTATTTCTCAACTTGAGTATAATTACGAAAGGGGACTTGAATTTACTAGTTGCTACAAATTCGTCCTACAAAACTAAATAAGAAGGATCAGAAATAGAAAAAAAGTAAGCTCGTTGTTCGGTGCTTTTACTTTTTACTTTTCATTTTTTATTTATCTCTTTTTTTTTTCAATATTTTGTTTTTCACTTTATTAAAAATTAAAAAATATAAAATATAAAAAAAAATGTTTAAAAAGAAGCAAGGGCATCTTTTGTTTCAATTTCTTATAAATCTTTATTTGGGCCCTTCTCATTAAGATTTTATTTATTTTATTATTAATCCTTCCTTGATCTCTTAATTTTCCCAATTTTTATTTTGCTATTATTTTTTTTTCAAACTTTTCATTCAAGACCTAGGTATTTTATTAATTGAAAAACAAATTTTTAGTACTTTTCCATGTATTCAATGTAGATTTATTTTATTTTTAGTTTTAAGAGTGCTTGGTGTATATATATATATATAATTAATTAATTTGTTTTTTGTAATTTGCATTATTCGACATCGTTTTATATGACATTGTTTGGCTTTTTTTCCTTTCAATATAAATAAAGTTCTATAAATGACAACTTTGAAATGGGGTAAAAAAAAAAACCCTACATCTAGGTTCTTGGTGATGAAAAAAATGTATTAATTGCTAAATTAAACATTCTCTTTAATAAAATTATACTTTTCTACATATATATATATATTTTGATACAAATGAAACATCTACTTAAAGTATGAATATAATTGGTGTTGCATTAAGTACACTATTATGAGAACATTTATGCAAATAAACTTTAAGCCTTTTTTTTTAAGCCAAAAGCAGATTCATTAAGAGTACCCATAAGGTTATAAAAAAAATCAAAACCAGTTAACAGACAAGAAACACAATAGACAACAAATGTTTTTTTTTCTTACTAATTGATAAGAATAGTTTTACTGACGATACAAATAAGTCCCAAAAACCAAAAATGTATTGTCACCCATATAAAATCGTGCGTTTTTTTTCAATTGTATAAATATGAATTTGACATGACTTATTAAATGTGTTAAAATTATAAACACAACTATAATATGTATACTAAACATATATATTAATAATATTTAAATATATTATATTATATTTATTAAACAGATTGTATTCGTATTATTATTTTTATATAATAGGTAAATCTTTACAGTTTAGGCCCATAATAAAATGAATTCCTCACTGGTCTCAAAAATTCAGTACAGCACAAGAAATATATATTGTAAGCCCAGCGGGATTAAACTAAGTAAAACACCACCCATCAAACCCGAAAGAAGAAATCACAACCTAACCCAAAATACTTTAAAACAATCTGAAATCTGCTATGCAAACCTCAGTTGACTAAACTTTAATTCCAAACATATACCACTTGCTTCGCAGCAATTATCAGACATACCCAGCAACTTTCCCACGTATCAAGCTGCCAAAAAAAATTCTTGTTTGATTTTGAAAATCACGTTAACAATTCTAAGTACCATCATATGTTTTGGACTTTGAAGCTTTGAGAAATTTCCTGGATTTTCCACTTCCATGGCTTTTTTTTTTTCCTTTGTTTTTTCAATTTCAACTTCTTCATCATCTCCTTTATCCATTGAGGATTAACTTTTTATGATTAGAGTCCTACGTCAACCAAAATGATTTGTTAAGCAATATTAGCTCACGACCATCACGACAAAATTACCCATAAGTTAGCAATATTACCTCCGGTTTGGCGCAAGGTTTTAAATTTCGACAGAAGATGTATTTTCGGTCGACCCATATTTATTATAATTATAAACGTAATAGATATTTATCATAATATATTTAAAAGAAAGCTGAAATCACAAAATACAGATCGTAATGCCGATTGAAACTGCAATTTAAATCTTAGCATGCTACATATATCAACATTCACTTTCACCATGTAAAGTATATATCTTAAAAAGTTGTATTTAGTTTAGATTTTAGATTTTTTTTTTCTACATGTTATCCTTAACTGCTAGTTATCCTGCTAGTTAACTCGAACTTACTAACCTTCTGATTTATTAATAAAAATTATTTGACTTAGAAAATAAAACCTTTATTATGTTATCCTAAGCTAAGAAATAGCATTTATTTAAATTTTTATGTTATATTTTTAGAATATGCAAATTTCATGTTATATTTTTAGCATATGCAATATATATATATATATATGCTTTGCAGATTTATAGTGTGCAATGTTGGGTCATTAGAAAAGGGTTGAGCAAAGAAATTAGAACCATACAAGATTAGAAAGAAAGAAAGAATCATAATTAAAAATATAAGAATCAGAATTCTCTTTTGGGCTCTGCATTCCAATATAGTAACTTCATCATTTCTCCCTGTACTTTTTATGATGATATATGCATACAATGCCCAACCACCTTTTTACTGTAGGGAAGACATTTTACAATATATATGTATAAATATTATACAAGGTACGTACAATTTCACTGTCTTCCTTTTACAATGTCAAAAAGAAAGCTTGATAAGTATTTTTTTGATGGACTAGTAAAAACTATAGCTTTAGAACTCAAGATTTAATCAAATTAGTTCATGCAATCACATTCAGAGTCAATATTATGAAGATACGAGATTCGAATTTTAATATTTATAATTCTTTTAAATCTTGTTTCTTCCTTGACCTCTTGAATTTGCTTGAATCTATACTAATTATAAAGTCTTTGCTAAGTTGGGAGCTAAGTGACATTTGAGAAATTGATATAGAATCTAAATTTAGTAATATATATAAGTTAGGATATATATATATATATATATCATTCTATTTTTTATAAGTTAATTTTTGAGAAAAAAATCCACTTCTAAAAGGACTATCACATTTTACTAAAATAACTTTTTTTAAAAAATAAAATCTTTTCAAAATATCACATAGGAGTTGGTCAAATTCTTATTTCGGTGTCTGATAAACTAAAAAATTAAGTATTGAAAGATTAAATACTGATTTTTTTTTAGTTAAGAATTTATTAAGCATTGAATTTATATCATAAAAACTATGTATTACTGAAAATTAAGTATTAAATATAATTATATTATTTGAAAACCGTATACATTGAATTTTAAAAATTATTTATTTAACAATTTTAATCTTATTAATATATTATTTATATTGTTCTGGATAAAAATAAAAAAGATTTATTTAAATATATCATTTTTTAAAAAATAGTATTTAATTTAAATATAAATTTTTTAAATTTAAATTCACTTAACATTTTTCATGCTCTGATACTTAGCTCTCTACATATTTAGCACATTCAAAACTTTTTAGTTGAAATTTGTCTATTAAATAAAAATTAATTTGAATTATCAAACAAAATGAAAAAAAAAAAATCAATTGTTAAAAATTTTATTTTTCCGATGCATTAAAAATTTTTAATGCGTTATCAACTATTACCTAAAAAGTACCTTAAGATGCCTTTACGTAACTAACTAGAGTCAATCGGACAGATTTACCCGAAATTTACAGTCATGATCTGATGTATTTTGGGCCATTATGGAACCTAAGCAACATAAGAAGATCGATCCATATGATCTAACAGCATCTTAGTTTTTGTTTATGTTCTTCATTAAAAGGTTAATATATTTATGATTTATATTTGATGTATAATCAACATATAAATTTATAAATTATTAATAAATTTATCATGTTATTTACTAATAAGAAAAATTAGTTATATTTACGTTTATAATTTATATTTCATGTATTGATAGCGTATAATTTATAAACTGTTAGTGAATTAGGTGATACCATATGATTAAAAATAAGTTATTTATATTTATTTTTAAAAATTTTTAATGAAGTGACATCATTTGATTCACTAATAGTGTATATATTATCCGTATATTAAATATAAGCTCTTACTTTTAAGAGCTTCTAAAATGTTATGATTACTTGTTAATGACACAGCATCACCTCATGTGATTCATTAATAATAAATAAATTTACTAGGCAATGTATGTATCCCTGACATGTTTATATATTTTACCGTATTATAATTGTATTTAAGATATTTTATATTTATATAAATTTTAATATGTTAATAATTCGTATTATGTAGATTTTGAAATATTTGTATATTAATGTTTAGTTTGCATTTTTTTATTTTATATTTTATTTATTTTTTCGCTTCATATTAAATATCATCAAGTCTAAAATTTTGACCCATAATTCGTCAAACATAAACCCATACATTAATTATAATATTTACATATACAATTTTTTATAACTTAACTGTAATGTGAATGAGACAAAGCCACATATTTTACGCATAAGCTGTGGGTTCTAAATCAATCGGGCTATAAACCTAAATTCACTCATGGTCGGCGGGTTCTCATTTCTATGAGATGAGTTAAAAGTCTAGTTAGAATTATTTATGTGTTTGTCTGCATAAATAGAAATATATATATATATATATATATATATATATGTGTGTGAATAGATAAATTTATGTGCGTAAAACTAATTAGTTTTATATGCTTTTATAATTTTATATACTATTGATATTTTTAACTAATAGAATTATAAATTTAATAATATAATTATATTTATTATGCATGTAAAATTTTAAATTGATTTGATATTTATATTATATTATATCGCTCAAGAATATCATCATTATATATATTTACTAATATTTGTTGTAATTTGTGTCCCTCATAAATGCTCGTTTTATAAATTTTTGAACATTTAGTATTATAGTTATATATTGACACAATAAATAAAATTAATAAAATGTAATGTTCATTAATGAAATTTGTATTAAAGATAAAGTTTATTTCATGTGCAAATTATATTAAATTAATATAAAAATTTATTATTTTTAATATTAATTTAAAATTAAATGTACATAGATAAAGAAGATCAATATAATTTTTAAGTCTTTTTACAATAAATTTATTTTACATTTTAAGCTGAAAAATTAAAACTTTGAAATACAACAATTAAATTCAAATTTAATTTTTTATTTATTATCATAATTTTTTTAACAATAGTCTTTTTTTGAAATTAAAATTCTAATTTATAAATTCTATGAATTTAGTTAATAGTAACAAGTTTTACAATGACAATTAATGAATAATAACGGTCATTTTCATTATTTTAAAATATTATTCACGTTGTACTTATATATATATATATATATTCTAGATTTAATGTTGATTTTTTTATATACTTTTAATTTATTCAAAATTTAACACGTATAATCTATATGAATAAAGTAGAAAATATCATATTAAAAATTTATGAAAACATATAAAATTAAATTAATTTTGTATTATATAAATGAATCCCTCATATACATGTGCAATTATATTATAAATATAGCTAATATTTTTCATTTTTAGATATAAGAGAGTAGAACTTAAGGCATAATTAACTATACTTTAACTACTTCTATTCATAAATGTTAGCACATGCCATGCATCATGTCATATGATTATTTAATTATTTAATTATTTAATTATTTAATCACATCATATGATTATTTAATTATCCTTTTAGCTATTTTGCTATAGATGAAGGAAAATCTATAAACTGAATGTATCTATATAGTTTTGGGTACAAATAAGGATATAATTTGGAATAGGAAAAAGATTTTAAAAATTAAGATTAAAATTTTAAACTTACTGATATCATTATAATTATAAAAATTAATTAAACTAACTCTCGACTCAATGAGTATAAATAATTGCTACAAAGCTTTTAACCAAAAAGTTAGCCAACAAAAAGTAAACTAATTTAATATTTCATACATATTTCTTTTTGACAATTGACCTTTACGTGCATAATTTAGCCATATAAAACAACTGATCTTTAATTACACAGATTATAAGCTGATAATCTTTTTCCACAAATAAAGCCAACAGTTGCGAAATTTATTAATTAATAAAATGTTGAACTTTTTCAATGATTAAAATTTAATTCATATCAACTTCGAATTAAAAAAAAAAATTCTTGCAAATAAAAGTAAAGAAGAAAATTATGAATTTCAAAATTAGTTTATTTGATTAATATTATTATTTTTAAAAAAAAATAATATCTAATAAATTTTTAGTTTGAATTTTAATATCTATTATATCTTTTTTTATCTTCAAATTGTAACCTATTTTATCTAATATATATGTATATGAAAAATAAAAATCTATTAAACAGAAAAATCTGAGCGGCTGAGCCCAAGATTCAAGAGAAAAAGGTTAACCCAACCCAAAAATTTGCAAAAAACAATGAAACATTCATCAAGATTTAGATATGGTCCCCTCCACAAGTGTGGCGAGAGCTAAAACATTCCTTAAGTTTGACTCCCCAACACCGGTCGGATTTCTTGCTCTCTACTCTTTTCTCAAGACAAATGCTGCCTCCAAAGGCTCTACAAAACGTTTTCATTTGAATTGATTAATTACCAATGCCAATTTTGTTCCCAATGTGTTGTACTCCAAATGTTGAGCAAAAGACAATTAGGTTAGGGTTTCATTCGGCACTGCTTTACTTGCACAACTGGCCGACAGGTGGCACCTTCGTCCTTGTAATTTTTGTTTTCTTCTTGCATTTTTTTCTATATTAATAATTAGTCACTTAATTGTTTCTATGTTTCTTAATTAGCTAATTTAATACTATATATTAACATAAAGTATTCTAAGCTTCTATAATCGCATTTATTTGCATGGTTTTTTTTAACATATTTCTTTTTCTTTAGTTGAATGAAAATAAAATTGAAAATTTGAAAGAGTAAAAAGTGAAAAGATACAAATCGTATTTTTTTTTTCTTTTCATACAAGTGTTTGATAAGATCCTCGAGGGGTGAAATAGGATGGCAGGGGTCCCTTCTCCCTTAATTAGCAATCTCGAGTTCAAGTCTTGAGTATGAAGCACCTTTAAGAGCTAAGGAGGGACAGCTTTGCCCCCTAAAGTGGGCCTATCCAATGCGAATCCAAATTAATCTGTAATCTAGTAAACTGTGAGATATTGGGTGGTTTAGATTAAAAAGAAGTGCTTAATAGAAAAGATTGAAAAGTGAGAAAAAATGATATTCTTTTTGCCTATTGTTTGGTAGAATTGAAAAATAAAATAAATGAAAATGATATTATTTTAGCATTATACCTTTTATAAATTAAGATAAAAAGATAAAATTTTAAAAACGATGAAAAATGTTGTAAAAATGAGTACTTAACTTGCATCTCTCCAAAATTTTTTTTATCAAATACACTTAAAATTTATTTTTTTTTACTTTTTCACTTTCTTCTTTCCATATTTTTACTTGTCCGCTCCACCAAGCACCCAAAAAAACTATGAGAAAAATCTAGAACTTAGTCTAATTGATTCATGCCGTCATTTTTTTTTTTTGGTAATTCATGCTGCAGTATTAAATGTATCATTAAAAAAATTTAAAATTTAAAATTTAATATTTCCAATCATTTTCACTATTTTTAAATTACAATATCTTTTATACAAAAAATTATAAGAATTACAACTTTTTTTTTTTTTAGATTTTCTAATGAATGATGAACTTATTCTAATTATTATAATTTTTTAAGTGCACTATAATTCTTCATGATATATGAAAGAAAATTTTTTAATTGCACTGCAATTCTTCATGGTATATAAAAGAAAAAAATCACAATGGACCATTACCTGGCTTTTAGCTAATCTATTAACCTAGTGATCACTTGGAAGATACCTTGAAAAATATATCAAAGAATTTACATTGTTATGAAAGGGTGTGATTATGTTTGATGTCATAAGTTAAGTAATATTAACTCAGTTAAGTAAATTACATAAAAACCAAATTAAAGTTATAATAATAAAATAAAATTAAGGTATTTAGGTATTTTAATTTTAAAAAATAACTTACAAATAAAAAACTATCCATTTTTTAATATCACTCCCATAATTTTTTTATTGTTTTATTTATAATACAATATTAGTCTTTTAAAAAGATTTTCTTCCATAAAAAAGTGATTGTAATAAATTCTAGTGTGAATTAATAAACATAGAGCATTGTGTCAAGTTATGGCAATGACTAATTTGTCCTCTGCATACATTTATAGTAAATGATATATGTGAACATTTAATTAATTTAGTATTATAATAATAATCTATATAATTTAGAAGAGTACCGAGCTCTTTGTTCTAATGATCAAAGATTAAATCTTGAAAACTTGAATTATAAAAAAAATTTATATAATTTGAATTATTTTCCTCCAAATTAGCTAGTATTTGTTGTCGCTTGCATTTCAAGGTAATACTTTTTTATTTAATTTTAAATAATATATTTAATTTTTAAAATAATAATTATATAACATAAAGTATTATAATTTATAAGCATATTTCCATTTTATCAATCCAAAAGTTTTTTCTGTATTTTTATATATTGTAGATTATACATAGTTAGATATTATAGACACACGTATTTTTTTGCCATATTAATTACTGTATTCAAATAAAAATATATCCTTAAAAAATTATTCTATTTGAAATAATATAAAAGGGAGATGACAATAATGGTAAGAATGTAAAATAAATTATTTTAGCATTCAACATTTTTAATTATCAAATAATATAATTATATTTAGTAAATAATTTTCATTAATAACAAACAATGTTTATAACACAAATTTAGTGCATATAAATTCAATATTAAAAATAGCACTTAATTTTTCAGTTTATTAAATGACAACTTAATTATACTTAGATTCAAAATTTTGAATTACTTCTATCTGCTTCAGAAAGTTGAAGTTAAAATTATAAACAAAATTTTGAAAAAAAAAAAAAAAAAAACCATTTTTAGCAGTTTATATAAAGGTTTAAAATCAACTTTGGCTGACAGCTGAAACTATAATAACCTTTAGGTTTCTGAACCAAAAGAAAAATTGTAATGATAATTAAGGTTTTTTTTTTCTAAGCCAAAATGTGTTAAAACCAGAGATTACAATCTAATAATGATATAACTAAATTGATAAACAAATTTGATAAAGTTTTGATACATGCAAAAGCTGCTTATTAAAGAGTAATGGTAAGTTCAAATCTTTGTTTTTTTTGTCTATAATTAATTTTCCAGATTACCCCATTTATTTTTTTTTCAATATATAAAATTCCAGTTGAACATGAAAACATCAGTATATGAAATCAATTGTCCATAAAATGCCTTTTTGGGTAGCATAAAATGTTTTCAATTACTAATCTAATCCTTTTCATTTGATAGGCAAGTATTAATCTTTTAACTGTTTTTTTTTTAAATTTTTTTAACATATTTTAAGGGATATGTATCATCTTATTAATTGTTTATGGGATTTAAAAACTTTTTCTTAAACATATATGAAATATTTTGAAAAAATAAACCCCAACACAATGCATTACCTAAAAGTACAATTTAGTCTCAATTTGCTTAATTGATGAGTTTTTTTTTTAATATAAATTTAAAGTAAAATGCTCACCCTACAATTGAGTCCATAACAACGTTGCTTTGATAAACTTCACTTTTTGAGTCCTTAGAAAGTGAAAAGCCTTAACTATAATGATTAATCAAGCCCGGCATGAGTCCAGAAATGAAAACGGTAAAGCTCCTAATTCATATCATCATCATCATGATTTGAAGAACGGTAGGGCATAGCGCATGAGCTGACGCACCTTGGAAAGAAAAAAGAATATGTTAATTAAACTGAGATGCAAAATCTTCCCATATTTTATAATATAGTATCATTTTGGATGAAGCCGACGTCCGGCACGGCGTTGCAGCGCTGTAAACGAGAGTCTGTGGGCCTGCTAAGCTTTGGCTGGTAGAAAACATTTTCCGTAGGCATATAGGCTTAAAGCAACTCTTGAATTGATCATCAGAGTCAGATGCATAGAGGCACATATAAAAGTATAGAACATGGAATAACTATTCACATAACTGTATTACCCATGAACTTGAGCTCAACCTTTTGGCACATGCGTTTTTAAAATATGATATTCAATAGATTTAAAATTTAAATTTAAATTTTTGTAATTTTTTTTATCCTCAAATCCTTGCCTTTTTCACTAAAAAAATATATCACCTAAAAGACCAAGTTCTTGAAACATTTCCAGCATGTCAATGGCGAAATTATATATATATATATATATATATTGCTACTTTATTAAAAGCCAGGATAAGAAACTTGAAGGACTTAGTTTCAAAATAAATATATATAGGAATAAATTAGGAAAATGAAAACTTTATCTAGTTTCTACATTTTCTTGGTATTTAAGTGCCTTTTCTCCTCTTTTTCTTTGGTCCGTTTTCTTTTTCTAGGCGTTTGGCAAATGTGTTGGAAGGAACTCTTTTTGCTTTACTAATTAAAGAAACGACGAAAAAGAAAGGAATTCCTTTATGCTTATAATTTTTTTCCCAGCTAACCCAAAGGTGCACTACAAATTGTCTATGCAATGACTGATTTTGCCCTGAATGAAACACAGTAATATAAAGAAAATAAAACTTTCAGTACGGAATCTTGGGAATCCTTTTGATTTTGACTCAAGCCACATTTGTAATTCAGATTATATGTCAAGTACTTGAAACGTTATTAAACAGTGAATATTTTTCCTTTTGTTTGTCTAGAGAGTCTTTATGGTGGAGAAAAAGCCCTCCTAACTCAACTTTCCTTCACCTCTCCCTAGCCTTCTGATGATTTTATATAACTGCGGTCTTGCAGATAAACGGATTCTTTTTAATTAATTACTAAGTAGTTTAGAGCATTATATTATAGTCTTTTATGATTTCATGTAAAGTTTTGATGTCAAATAAAACTTGATACTGTTCTTTGATCTATTTTGCTGTGTTCCATAAGCCATACTAGGCTGTTTTATTTCTGATCGCTACTCTTGAAGTTTCAAAGTAAGAATGGATCTTTTTCGCTGAGAAATTTTAGATAAAGCATTCTGAAGAAAATCTCTGTCTCTAAGTGGGACTGGTGTGTTTGAAATGGTGGGTCAAAGAACGATGCTTCTTTTCACTGTTTTGTGAAGCTTCTGGTTCTGAGTGTTTCTTCCGGTTTGCTTTTCTGGTTTTGAAAATAGGGTTCTTAAAACTTTGATTGGTTGAAGAGAAATAATATAATAATCCTCTTTTTGTTTAGGTTTTCTTTGTTTTCTTAACCCACTGAAATTGGAGGGAAAGTGCCATGTGGTGAGCTCAGATATATGCACATGGCTGCTCTCATTTCAAAGCTTTGAGACTGTAAACAAATACAGGGAAAACAAGGGTTTTTTGGTTTCCAAGAGAATCAGTTTGCACCCACCTGATTTGTGTGTTTAGGAATTAAAAAAAAAATTAAAAGGAAAAACCAGTTTTATGTATATAGTAAGCAATTGGGGGCTTGGGAATTGGTGATGAATCTGTAAATGAGAGAAACAACCCAGAAATTTTTTGTCCTATTTTGCACAGTCCAGTTATGTAATCCAAAAACATAAAGTTCTTCTTTATATTCAACTTGCTTCCTCTTTTGCAGACCCACTTCTATCTTCAGGTTTTAACTCTTTACCTCCCTCGCATCCTTAAGCAGATTTACAGGCAAAAACTGGCTACCTGGTTCCCTTCTTCTTGCCCTTTTTGGTACTGCTATTTTTTTAACTGGTGATCTTTACACATATGTCCTACAAAAACCCCTTTCTGATCTATGAAAGCCCTTTCCTTCTTTTGGATATCCGTCATTTTTCTACTTGATTCATAGGCAAGAAAGAAATCAGTAGAAAAATTGAAGTTTGAGACTGCCAACCAAGCTCTTCTTGCTTCTGCCCATCATTCTGAAAATCGAGGACAAATTTACAAGTACATAAATATATGCTTTTCTTCTAGTCCATGGATTTGGAAAATACAGTTGAGGATCAGATGGGTACTTCTTTGTCTCTATTCAAAAGCCCACTGTCGTGGATTGTTGTTTTTGCCCCATTGATCCCATTTGCGAGTTTTTTTATCTTCGGGTCCTTATCCATTTTCTTCACAACTACAGTCTTGATCTTGTCAACTGTTCTCTTCATATTTTCTAAGAGGAAAATGAAGTTGGTGATGAAATCAGCCAAAGAGGAGACTCACAAATCTGTTCATGAAAGTTCACCTGATCAAATAGAAGACGTTTCGGCATCGAAACAAAAGCAAGGAAGTGGAATTGATAAGGAAACCTCAGAAGAACAAGAAGAAGAAGGTAGTTCATATCAGATTCAGGACTACATAGTCAAATCACCAGATGTCCTGTCTGGAAACGAATGCGTTGATCAGTTATCAAGCACTGAGGATTCTGAAGTACTGGACTGGCCGTTTCGGGACAACATGGATCAAACCACAGATTACTCCGACGATGGATCGATATCTGATGAGGATAGCCTAATTGAAATCTCCCTTCCAGGAGGACAGTATGTAAGGCACAAAGAAGATCATCAGCCTAATAGATATGGTAGGCAGCAAAAATTGCCAGATTTCATGCCTGAATCCATTTTCCAGCAACGGAGTTTAATAGAGCTTTTAGCAGAGTTCAATGACATGAATGAGGAAGAAAACCTGATAGAGATTGACATATCCATGGGCTCCATTAAGTATTCAAGGTTTGAGATTGAAGCTTAAGATCACGATCTTTTACAATATATATATTTTATTTCCAAGTGTTCTTTTTAAGTTTTTTGATCCATCTGGATTTGGTGTAACTTCTACGAATTCAGAAGTCTAATCTGAACCATTTCATGTGCTATAATATTATTCTAAAACTTTGAAAGCTTCTGTTTCATAATTTCTTTCAGCCCTCAGGCTTTGGATACCCCCCATAAAGCATTTGTTTCGTACAGCAATCATCCTTTCTTAATGCTCAATTAAAGTTATCAAAAGTTGGCTGGCCAGTTGTTTGATGGACTTCCACTTCCGTTCTTTTCCACTTAAATATCTTCCTTTTTCTTGCACATATTTAGCATCATCTAATATCTTTGATCTTAACATTTTTGAAACTTCCTGGAGACAAGTAAGCTGAAACTATACCATAATCTGTTAGTAAAGCAGATTCACTTAATCAACACAGTGTCAAACATTGTTTGGATCGATTATGAAAAGGCTATGTGAAGCTGCTGCTTTATGTTTTCTTTTGATCTGCTAAACATAACATCAACCCGGAAGCTGCCTAGATACCTGCTGGAAGTGATCATTAATATTAACAAATGCTCTTGGATAGTATTGTATAATTATACAAGGTTTTTTATTATATATATATATATGTATATTAGACTAGAAATTAGTGATCAGCTCAATTATTGGTAATAGTAAATGCCATGGTTTATTTCCAAACACAAGCTTTTTTATTTTTTTTATATTGCATTACGAGTTAATTTTTTATACATTAACTATATTAAAAATTTACCACATAGCTCATTTTTTTAAATATATTCGTATTATTCTATTAATCATTTAAAGTCTAAAAATTTATTGACGGTTAATATTAAATCTATTAGATGTTTCAAAGTAAAAATGGGTAGAGTAAAATGGGGGGAAAATTATAGCAAGCATGATGGAGACACTTGAGTAATGGAGACCATTTTACATTTATGCATCTTATTTAAAGTGAATGAGAACTGAGGCTGCTTTTGCTATTTACTTTCTCTTTTTGTTTTTTTTTAATCAAAAGATAAAATGTAAAAAAATTAAAAATAAAACGTAAAAATAATAATAAAAAGTAAGAAAAAAAGGGTAAAAACTAAAGCGAAGCCTTAATTATTCTTTTATATTAAAGCAAATATTGCAGTGAAATCTCTATACTATTACCAATTACTCTAGGTTTAGAACCATTGCTAAAATAATGAATTTTTTTCTTAAGTTTCATCAGCATTTTGACTTACTTAATAATATTTTGATTTAGCCAAAAATAATAATAATAATAACTCCATTAGCAAAAAGAAAAAAGTATAATTAAACAATACAATAATAGAATAATCGTCTTTCTATTATCAGTGATGAGATTCTCCCTTTATCCCTTTTATTTATAATAATATTCTTATCCATTGGCTCCAAGAATTTCTTCTGTAAATGACCCATGGATCCTTTTTTTTTCTTTTCTTTTTTTTTTCATTTTTTTAATTTCTTCTTTCCATTTATTTTTTTAGAGAAATGTTTTTTTCATTTAACTTTTTTTTTGCTTTTAGGGATAAATATTTTTATAAAAAATATAAATTAGGTTAATATAAGTTTTCTCGATTTTTTTGTTTAATTTGTTTTAGATAGAAAAATAAAATAAATGTATCATTTAAATAATTTTATCAAATCAATTCAACCACAAAAACAAACAAACCATCTAAAAATTAATAAGAATAAAATTTAGAAAAAGAAATAGAAAGAAAGAAATTAATGCAAAAAAAAAAAAAGAAAATGAAAAAATTGAATTATAATATTAACTCCAATAAATTTATATTTAGATTCTTTTAGGATATATATATATATATATATATATATATATATATTTATAATATATATAAAAGCACCAACTCAAAAATTGTAAATAATGAACGATGTATTTACCTTTGATATTAACAATTACGTCCTTAATTGATTAATAATTTTTTTATTAAAATTAATATTAAATAATTTTATTCATTTCCTAATTAACTTAGAATTCTTATTAATGTAAACTCTTCTTTATTAATACATCTTTTATTAATATTAACTATTTTTTATTAATGAATTTTTATTAAGTTAGAATATTGATTAATTTTATTTATTATTTTTTGTTAACCTTGAAGTACTTATTAATGTAAACTTTTTTTAATATTGATATGTATTTTTTATATTTAACTAATTTTTAATCTAAGTTTAATTAATGATTTTTTTATTAGACTAAAATATTAAGTAATCTTTATTTTTTTATTTTCTTAATAATTTTGAAGCTTATTAATCTAAATTTTCCTTAATTAATATTTTTATTAATATTAAGTATTTAATTAATATTTTTATTAATATTAACTTTTTTAATCTAAGTTTCTCTTATATTTTCTTATTATGTTAAGATTTTGAAAATCGTTATTTTTATTTATATTGAAATATTTTTTAAACTTTTTAATTGATAATTTTTATTAAATAAAATAATAAATATTTTTTTTCAAAAAATATAACTAAAAAATGTTAATATAAATGGAATTGTAATTGTAATTTACTAATTTTGGGTTATTGAAGAAAAAAGAAACAAAATCAAGATAAGAAAGAAAGCAACTTCTGATTTTGGTATTACTAAAAATGCTAATACAAATGAAATTATAATCGCAATTTACTAATTTGGAGTCATTGAAGAAGAAATAAACAAAATAAAGATAAGAAAGAAAGCAACATTCGATTTGGATGGATTGTTTTATTTATTTGTTTATTAAATAATTAGATGATTGTCAATGGTAGGAAGGTTTAAGAGATATAGTACTATGGTCTTTTTACAATATATAATATTATATTAAATTATGAAAGAATTTGAATAAATAATTTTCATTTACGGTTATAAATGTACGGACACTGTATATAAAAAATTAATTAATTGATTATATTTATGAAATAATCACTTGTATAAACAATTAATTTTTGAAAATTAATTAGAATGTGAACAAATTTTTTTTAGTTTTTTATTTCTTTTATTATTTTATTAAATTTATATTGTAGATAACTTATACTACAAATGATTAGAAGTGACATTTAAAGATTTTAATTTTCATAGTATCTATTAAGAAAGCCAATATGTTAAATACAGTTTTTTTATATATATTACTATCAGAATTATTTATCAAAAGTAATTTTTACTTTGAAAATATTTTAGACTAAATGTAATATTCTATAAACAGAGTCAATAAGTTAAATACAATTTTTTTTTTTTAGTTTCAGTGCATTATTGGTATAATCATTTATAAATAATACTCATTTCTTAATTGAAACAATCTAATTAAATGACAATTATAGCAACAATAAAACATTTTTAATATTCTAATAAATACTTAGAATCTAAACTGAAAAATATATCATGCTTGTAATAATGTTTCTATATGTTTAATTATTATATGATATATAAAAATTCACAAGATGAATTTAAAACATTTGATATAATTTAAATGAATTATATAAAAGAATTATCGCTTATTTTCATCTCCTTTTTTGAAATTCTTTTATGAAATGTTTAATTTAAAAATAATTATAAATAAATTGAGAGCATTTTTCAGCTTATTATTTTAGATAATTCAATTATTTTGGATAATTCTTTTACATGATAATGAGTATGTTAGAAAACAAAGGGTAAAAAATAATTATGGAAAGGATTTCTACCATATTTTATATAAGAATACCTTTAAATCAAAATATGATGAATTTTCATAATATGATTTTATACCCATATAATAATATGAATTAGATTATAGACTCTTTTCTTTTTATTTTTTAGATGACTTGCACCGGATGATTTATCATTATTTATCAATTAAAGAAATTAATTTATTTTTGTTAAACATTAAATATTAAAATACAATTAATATAAATTTTTAATTAAAGAGGTTTAATATTAATTACTTTAGAGATATAGAAATATAATTTAGATAATCTTTGAAAACTGACATATTTATTAACTTTAAAAATTGAATATTCCATTATTTAATTAATAAAAACTGCATAAATAACTTCGGTTGACTTTATAATATATTTATAACTAATTTATAATGGTACCTTTTGGTATGAAAATTGTCTCACTTTTTGTTATTCATATATGATTTGTTATAAACTATAGAATTATGTCTTTTTATAATTAATCAATTTATAATATATTATTATTATTATTTATAATTAATTAATTTTAATTGATTAATAACTTATTAATGGAACTTATATCTCATAATAATCAAATAAATTATTATATTTGCATTTATCATTGTTTTTATTTTTTAAAGTATAATGTTGTTTTCCTATTATATTAATTAATATGAATAATTCTTCTATTAATAAGCTCTTAAACTGAAAAATGAGAACAAAATTATATCGATGTAATTTAGAGACATCGAGAGATATTTAAATTAAAATATAAATTACTTTTGAAAAATTCATTTGTTCTTATAATAACTGTCATCTTAAAATAAAATTTAAATGTAAATTACATATTATTTTTTAATTTTTAAAAGAACTTTGAATTATTTTATTTAATTATTACTTCTTTTTTTAATAAATACATTTTTGTGTTGATTGAGACAGATTATGTTGAGATTTTATTATTAGATGAAAAAGTATTCATCTTTTTTAATGAAAAGAACATTTTCAATCTAAAAGTATGCAATTTACTTGATTTAATTACGAACTAATATGATATATTGATAAAATTGTAAAACTTAAATGTGAATTGTATTATATTGAATAGCCTTATGTTATTGAATATTTATAAATATTTCTAAGAAATACAGCCAATATTATTACAAATTAATTGAACTATTCATAACTTTATGTTATATAATATTATTAGAAATAATTGATAAGAATATACGACGCTATTAACAATTAGATAAAAGCTGTATAAAATAATAATGTATATGAAAGTTATTGGTCTTACAATTAAATCATTAAGTTACATGCTTCTACATTGAAAATTTTATTCAAATTAATATTTTTATTTTATTCAGTATAATTAAATGATTAATAACATATTAATAAATTTAATAATTATTATAGTATATAAAAATTTTTAATCATTGAAATGTTAGTATTTTTACTTTTTAAAATAGAGATAAAATTATTTTAATATGAAATCATTCATACAATTATATATTAAATTAATTATTATATTTTCATAAATATTATTAACATTAATTGTATGTTTTTCAATATTTTCATATTACATTCTTTAAAATATACGACGCCCGTATTTATATTACAAATTAATAATCGGATTGGATCAAATCGAGGCAGGGGGCAAACAATTCTATATGTCCACTTAGCCCATTCTCCGCTTCTCAGTGTTTCATTTACTGCCCCACCAAGGAATCCCATGGCCATTGCATTTTTCATGGCCTAAAATATTGGGTAATCGTTTTTTCTTGCTCATTTGCAGCGCAAATTTGGCCTTATTTTGCTCGTAAAAATTAACGTCACTAACTAGAGTAACCGATATATAAAATGCATGCTCAGTTGGCAGCCGGTTTGATCTGATGTTTGCTTATAATTAAAGGAGTTGTAAGACGGCTAGATCTTAAGAGGTAAATCTATTGTCTAAAGGGTTAACATTCAAGTGAGTCGAGGAGGCCTATACAAGCTACTGAACACTTTGTTAAGAGGATATATTGCAAAGCTCAACAATGCAAAACTCAGAACAGCTCAACAGATTGTAGACTACAAAACAAAATGGGACCCTCCAAGCTTGGGAGAGTATAAAGTAAATTTTAACCGAGCTCTGGTTGTTTCCAACAAAACTGGTGGGGTTGGAGAGATAATCAGAGATATGGATGGGGCAGTTCAGGGAGCATGTGCTGCTAATTAATATTGGCAATGTTAATGATTTTTTTCAGGTGGAAGCAGTTGCACCAACCCGAGCACTTGAGTTTGCCCGTGATTTAGGATTCACAAAAATTGTTCGTGCAGGGAGATGCTTTGCGAATCATTAATAGATTAAAATATAATGAAATGGACTTGTCCCCCATAGGAAATATCATAGAAGAAGCCAGAGTCATAGCGTCCAGCTTCCAGTCTTGTAGCACCAGACTTATAGGACGTGATGGAAACAAAGCCTCCCACATGCTTGCTGAGGTTGGTGTACAGACTATGGAAGATATAGTAATAGTATGGATAGAGGAATGCCCAGCTGTAATTCTTTAGTTGTTTTTGCTGTTTGTACTCAGGATTAAGTTAATGAGTTAATCGTATATTTTCCCCCAAAAAAAAAGGGTTAACATTCAAAGGACACATGACAAAGAGATTCAGCTGCAAATACACCGTTGAGACCTCAACTCCTGAACACTCGTTTTAGCGGGTAGAATTCAATTTCCCCAGACCAACTTCCACATAAAATAATTGACATACTAATCTTCTTCCTTCCCCAAAATTTCTCGAGGCCAATTGATATGCTGATTTCACTGTAAATTGTCCCAGCAATGTGCCATTCTAGATCAACCTGTCTAGCATGCATGATGCATCGTCTGCTCAAAGACATATGAAGAATCAGCCCTGCGTTTTCTGGGCAAAAAAAAAAAAAATTGTATTGATCATATCAGTATTCCAGTTCCTACTATCCTGATCAATAAGACACGCATTTTCAAAAATACTAGGGGAGAATCGGTTGGATAAAGATGGCTTATATGTAGGTGGCGATTCAGCCATTTGTTCATCCACACCGCAATGCCGTGTTCAATGCCTACCCTTCACCTAAAGCCTGCCAACAAAACTTCTATGGCTTAATCCTTGAGACCCCAATGAAGCCTCCGCAAAGAGAATTAGGACTTTAGTGCAGAATCATTGTGAACAATAAAGATACTTGTTAATAATGTGTTAAATATTCAATGTTTAATTAATTGTTTATCTGATTTTGAATTTTAAAACATTTTATACCTTACTTATTAGCAAAATTCTTTTAATAAATTAGTTTAAATAATGTATTATGGGAAAATTTGCTACCATGCTCTTTCTTAGTGTTTAACTTTATCATTTTACCTCTAATTTGATTGAATTTTGTCATAAATTTTATTTTTTTATTGAGTTTTTATAATTAATTCTGAATGATTTTAGGATCAAAAGAACCTTCCTTTTAGCAATTAATAATTTCAAATTAATTAATAAAAAATATTGAAATTTTACTTTATTTTAACTTTACAAAGGATCAAAGCTTAATTATTTTATAATCTTTCTATTATTTTTCAAAGTCTAACTTTCTTCCATTAATTTTTTATCCATTATTATTTAATATAATTTTAATTGCCATTTATAACTATGACTTTTATAATTTAAGAACAAGTTTTACACGCATAAATAATGATGATTAATGTATTAAAAAGCAATGAAAATAAGTAATTGAATGGATCCAACCTTTTCAAGACTCTAATAAGCAATCATGCCATCCATAAGTTCTGATGTTTTAGATTAAAATTTGATCGTTTTACACTAAATTAGTCATACCATTTTTACAATGTCATTTTCTAAATTTTTTTTCTATGAGATATTTTTCTAACAGTTAATTAAAAAATGGTTAGGAAAAAAATACTGAATATTATAGACTGTAAAAAAGTTCTTGTAATCTATTTATACATGGAAACGCAATGACATTGAAAAAGGAAAACACTTTACAGACTGTTCAATGCAGCTAGAGCTTCTGCAACAACAAGAAGTGCTGCTACATTAGAACATTCCTTAAAGCGCCGCGAGGAAAAGTTAAATTACATGAAAAAGAAAATACAACTTTGTTAAAATAGATCACATGTTTTATATGAAAGAAATAAATAAAATAAAGGAATATTTCTTTAATTAAAAATGGAAACAGAAAAAAAATCATGAGAAAAATTAGATGAAATAAACAATGAGAAATAATATATATGAAGGTTAGGCCAAGTCACGGTTCGATAAAAATTTAAAATTTAAATGAAGGTTTAAATTTGATCAAATCTTACGGATTAAATTTATTATGTAAGAATTATAAAATAATAAAAAATTATATTTAATTAATATTTATATATTTTTGTAATTAATTTTAAATAAAAATAATTTTTTTAATAAATAATGATCCAGATCGAGTCAATTCAATAAAAAAAAACATAAATCTAAATCTGATTTTAATCAAACCGAACGAGCTATCCGACCTTTAAATAAATCTATGATGTTATAAATTATTCAACGTAGAATGAACATATATAAATTTTTATTCAATCTTTATTAATAAAAATTAATATTTTTTTTAGAAACTTCATTTTGTAAATTCAGCCACAAATTCAAACGAACTTCCTCCTGTCTGAACTAAAAATTTTAAAATTTTAAAAATAAATCACATTATTTCTGTTTTTACAACAAAAATACTTTTCCATAAATTAAATCAAACACCCACCCACTGTAATAAAAGAAACAAGAAAGATGAAGCTTCCAGCTTCACGCGGCATATTGGAGAATCTGGCACTTAAAATTGGAAAAGAGCCGCAATCACGCACGTGCAACATCAATGGTTCATAATCTGCCACGTAGAGCCAGAAATGGATGATGATGATGACGATTAGTTGCCATTGCAGCTCCATTCAGCCGAAGACAGCCAGCCAACATAGCCAAGCTGTAGCAGCCGCCTAGAGATGGCTCTCTCTTCTCTCCTGCTTGGAAAAAGAGGGGGGGGGGGCGCAGAAAACCCCTTTTACCTTTATCCTCCACGTGTTTCATTTTTGAACCGTTCAGATACGACTTAAATTACAACTTCCTAGTACCCTCTTATCGATAAATGAACGGTCCAAATTTACCCACGTGTCATCCCGGGATAATTACCCCATCGATCCAACGGACCCTAACAGACTCTACCTGCGTCGCCCTTTCCTCTTTCCTCGGAACCCTGTCTTTCTTCCGACGAGCAACCATTCTCATCGTAAAATAACTATTCTACCCTCACCAAACCGCCAAATTATCCGCTAATTTATCGAAAATTTATCTGGGATTTGATTTTTTTTCTTTTAATTTTTTTATGGCGGATTCGGACAATGAATCGGGGGGTCACAACAACGGCGGAGGAAAGAACGCGCACAGCGAAGCATCGGCGCGTGAACAAGACAGGCTTTTACCGATTGCTAACGTAAGTAGGATCATGAAAAAGGCGTTACCGCCGAACGCTAAGATCTCCAAAGACGCTAAAGAAACGGTGCAAGAATGCGTTTCCGAGTTCATTAGTTTCATCACCGTCGAAGCTTCCGATAAGTGTCAGCGTGAAAAACGGAAGACTATTAACGGCGATGATTTGCTCTGGGCTATGACGACGCTTGGTTTCGAAGAGTACGCTGAGCCCTTAAAGATTTATTTGCAGAAGTATAGGGAGATGGAAGGCGAGAAGAACTCCATTGGAAGGGGAGAAAAAGACGGAGCCGGTGGTGGCTTTGCCGGAGGGGCATATGGTGGTGGTTAGAGTGACAATTTATATTTTTGTGTTATATTTATATATTTTATTTAAGGTATTTTATATTTTTATCGATCTTGATATAGTAATAATTTATATTATAAAATTTTTGAATATGTATTTGTATAATATAATATTATTTAAAATTACCAGGTCTAATGGAAGGGATGGTGGCGCAGCTGGCACAGGTAGTGTTGGTGGAGGTGGATTCAACGGAGTAGGAGGGGTGTACGGAAAGATGATGATGGGGCATCATCAAGGGCACGTGTACGGTTCTGGTGGGTTTCATCATCAGATGAGCTCGGGGAAAACTGGTACTGCCACCGCCACTAATCGTGGAGCTGCTGTTGGGTCAATTGTTTGGTAAGAGTCGGGGATAGGTAAAAAAAATTAATTGTTGATTGAGTTTGTAAAATTTATTTACCAAGTATTTTTAAGCATTAACTTAACTTTCTAGACACTTTCATTAAAAATTTTTTTTTTCTATTTGATATTAATTGTGGGATATGTAGTTGTCGGTAAGAAGAAGAAGACACGATGAATGGCAAACACTTCCAAGTTCTAACCTTTACTGATAAGAAGAGAATTTCATACCCGATAATATAAAATAGAAAATGATTTTTTTTTAATGAAGTGTTAGGTATTTTTTTCTATTTTATTTTGAAGAAGAAGAAGAAGAAGAAGAAGTAGTGAAAATTTCTAACCTCCACTGGTAAAAAGAGAATTAGTAGCACTTGTAATTTATGAAAATGGGTAGAAAAGAAGTTGTGTATGATAAGCAAATTACTAAATTTATTTACTGAGTTTGATTCTTTTTCTCCCAATTTCTTTGTTACTATTGATTAATCTATGGAAGAACTTTACATATAACATTTCAGTAGTTTTTTTTTTTTTTTTTAATAAAAGAAATCACAAATGAGGAGATTGTAAATGTTTTTTAAACTTGTTATATACAGAAATAACATGAATTAATCTGGTCCTTTTAGTCGCTTGGATTTTTTTTTTTTTTTTTTGGTTGGTTCTCAGGCTTCGCGAAGTTGTATTCTAGCATTGTATTGGTAGATGGAAAATTTAAGGTTTAATGGTTTGAAACTGACCATTTTGAGAAGTTCTCTGACAGATATCTAAAAGGAAACCTAGTTTGGACACGTTTTTAGGAAAGGTAGATATATATTTTGTTGTCTGTCCCCTTCCCAAATTGTTTTTGCCATTTGTCTTTCCATATGTTAGTACTTAATTATCCAAATATATATATATATATATATATATGTGTATATGTTATGAGCTTACACTCCGGCTACTTGAAAGAAAAGAAAGGAGCGCCTCTCTGTTATAAAATGGGGCTATTACTTTGTCGCAGATTTACTTTGCTTTCACAATTCCATTTTTTAGGGTTAGTTTTAAGGATTTGCTTGCATCTTCTTTTGTTATTAGCCATTTTGTATACTCTTTAAGATTTCTTCCATCTGGGTATAATTACTTGTAGTTATGAATGTTTGCTTCAATAATTCAATTTAAATTATATGTTGTGAAGGGTAAGCTTTTTCTTGGTCAATTTTCCCAGTTGAAACTTGAAACCATATTTGGATTGGAAGCATAAACGCTAGTTCGCATGCATTTTAGGTCATAGATTTTGTTTCCTTTAATTGTCTACGCATCTTTCATGCATTTAACCATTATCAATAACGGTTTCTCTCATAGAGAATTAGGAAAACATTTAAAGCCAAAATTGATTCATATAATTATAATAATACTCAGTAAATTTAAATTTTTAAGTTACTTTTTAATTTATACCCAATAAAAAAAAACATTTATTGGTGAACATAAAAGCCATGGCCTGGTTAATTGGTCAACCCTCGCACTAGATAGGCCACTCTTTAAGTATATTGCCCAGTGAGTGAGGGAGGTTTTGGAGGAGCCTCTGGGGCATTCAATGTGAGCCTTTTAGTGGGCAAACATGAATAAACTGTAACAAGAAAAAGTCCACTCTAGCTATTTTTATTTTCCCCGTCAAAATGACAGGATATAAGTCATTAGTTTTAAAATATTATGTACAAGATGGGAAAATGGTGAAGAAATATGTTATTCATACTTTTGTTTCCTTTAAATGTTGATATTCAACACTTAAATCAATAAATACTTAGATATAAATATAAAAACATTAAATTTTTAATATATAAATAAATTTAGAGTTAAAAGAATGTTTTAAAGCTTTTCCTCCTACAACCCAAATGAACGAAACAGTGACGTTTGCCCTGGCACCATGGAACGAAGATATATATTAATAGAATTAATCATGTGAAAATAACCTAATTTTTTAAGTCAAAGTTTGAGAATATATTATTTAAATTTAAAAAATTTTGATAATTTAAAAATTTTTTTTTATTAAAAAAACTCTCGTTTAAACGTATCCTTAAAAAAAAAAAAAAAAAAAAAACCAAATATAAAGGAGTGAAAGTGAAAATTGGTGATTTTAAATTAGTTTGTGAGCATTTTCAAAGAATATAAAAAAATTTCTACCTTTAATAAAGAATGCTACTGACCCATCAAAGAAACCGATCAAACAAGTGCCCATTAGTGCAAATGGACATGCAATCATTGAGAGTAACATGGAGTACTGTCCAAAAAGAACAGAGAAAAACTTTGGACAAGAGTTTGGAGTAGCCTTTCCAGAAATAGATTATTGGTCTAAATTTAAAATTTTATTTAATATTTAAAAATATTTAAATAAAATATTTTATTTAAAAAACAAATTTGAGTAAAAAATTATATCCTTCTAAAAAAATAGATTGAGCTTTAGTTTCAATATTTAAGATTTATGCTCATCCTAACCTCTTTTTTATATTATATAACATATTATTTTTATTTTTATACATATTATATAATTTATATCATATAAAAATTAAATCTATATATAATATTATATTATAAATATGAAAAAATATATTAAATTATTTATTTTTAAAACTTAATAAAAGATATATTAAAGATTAAATAAAAATAACATTTTTAAAATATATATATATATATATGAAAAAATAGTATAAATAAATTTAAACATAGTTAGGTTATTTATTTACATATATAAATGAATTTGAATTGAATTTAAAACCCATATGATGAGCACTGAACTTTAGCTACTATATAAATATTAATATTATGTATAAGCTTAGCTTTTATCACTTCTAGTTGAGACAAATAAAATAATATAAAAAAGGTCAAATCATATAGCTAGGCAAAATTCAAGTATTGTGGTAGCATACGCAGTGGCCCTTGGAATTTTTTTTTACACCATGTTCTTTTGTTGGGGATGAAACCAAATGGGCAGGAAAGTCAGGATTGGAATTAAAAGAGATAAATCTAGTTTTTTTTATTATTATTATTATATCATATTTTAATTATTTTACATTACATTTATATGTAATATTATTTAAAATAATTATTAATTTAGTATTATATGTCATATAATAATTGTTCTTTATTTTATTTGAGAAGTAAAGTCATATTATTTTTTATTTTTATATTATTGAATTAAAAATATCTGTATTGATAAATTATTGGTAATTTGATTATTGAATAATAATAATAATATGGGATGAGTTTATGTAAGTATTCTTTAATTTAAGTGTTAAATCAAAAAAATATATTATAATGATTAAAGAGTAAAAAATACGTTAAATGATGTCATAAGCTATAAATTATTGTAGGATAATTATTAGGTTTATCTATTGTTGTTTATTTCTCAATATAAATATAAATGATAAATATCAATATAATTTAAATGAATTAAATTTTGATATCTATTTGAATATTTTTACATATAATATACATATAAAGAATTAAATTCATAAATTTATGTTATATTTTATTATTTTATATTTATGTCTTACCTTAAAAACTGTCTTATAAATTGAACTATTTTGTATAATTTATCATAATAATTTAATTATAATTTTAAATTTATATTTTTGTATGTTATACATATATTTGAGAATAAAATCAAAACAATCCAAAATATTCGAAAACTAATTTATGAAGTAATTTCATCAACCGATAAATCTAAATTGATTTCGATGAAAATTGTCTATTTTTCTTTAATTCATAGATTGAGAAGAGCAATTAACTTCTCATTATTTTAAAAATAGGTTCTTTTTTCCATTTCCCTTTTTTTTTTTTTTCAAAAACGAATCTTTTTTAAGTAAGAAAATTAAATTTTTCTTTAATAAGATAAATGTCACCCAAAACTTCTTAATCAATCATAGTATGCAACGTGTTTGCTTTCATGATTCATAAATAAGTTTTATACTTGGCATTACACATGCCATCTTATTATTGAATGAAACATCAATTCATTTATTTCTGATTAATTTACTAATAGTGATAATTCGAATCTTAAATTTTGTTAACATTTATTAACCCAAGTAATGTTTATTTTAAGGAATTTTTTCCCCTTTAAGCACAAAGAGAAGTTCCTATAACTTCTTTCTATGCACGTCTTACAAATTTTCGATATTTATTCAAATATTTTATCTATTTTATTATTTAGAATTAATTTTAATCATGATTTATAATTATCATTCTATAAAAATAAGATTATATAAATTCAAATCTTAATTTTTTTTTATAAACATGAGTGTCCCTTGTTACTTATATAACACCGATTTAAATTCTTGTTGCGAATTTAAATTGTATTAAATTGTTTTTAAAAAATAATATTTAGGTATTTAATAAAAAAATCCTTTATTTAATTTATTACTAATTTTTATCTTTAATCAAACCTTTCCCCCGAATAAAGATTTAATATGACGCAGATGCAACACATTGCATTTCACATCTATTGATAGTAAATCAATCTAAGATAAGGATTTCGGAATGAAAATTGTAATCTATAGCCATGAGTCTAGTAGGTAGAAAATCACTCTCGTCCTAGAATCTAAATAGAATAATTTTAAATACAATATGCAAGCACGATTTATTTAATATTATAAATAAAATATATAAACATAATTAATATAAAAATTTTAATATATGTTTCGTATTTATATTTAAAATTTTAATATATTTAATAATTTATATTTTATTTATATTTACATAATTGATAATAAAAAATAGATATGATATGTATAAGTAAATTATAAACAGAATATTACTAATCGAGAAACCTCTCGATTACGAAAAGGACCTAACTCAATTAAATTATGAGAAATAAAAAATGGTTCTCATACGAAACGAAAGGAAGGCACATAACAACAAGATTAGAACCAAGACAAATTGAGTCTATTTATCATCGGCTGAAAAAAACAGCCAAACTGTCGAAAATAAAAAGAGAGGATTGTCGGTGGAGCAGTGCTGCCCGCGTGGCCACACGGCGTGCACGTTGCTGCCGACACGAGTGGCTCCCACTCCCCCTTGGCCACTCCTATTAATCTCCAACCGTTCACAAAAGAATAATAATATAATAATAGTAATTGTACTAATAAACTAATCAAAAGTTGGGAGAAAAAAGATATCTTCATAAGACCTAGGCTTGGGGACGATCAGCATCCGTTTTAAAACGACGTCGTTTTGGTCTACCATTTAACTACATAGTGCATGAGAGGAAACAAGAACGAGAATTTAGAGTTTCAGATGATTTATTAATTTATGTAATTATATTTAGAAAATAATCTTTAATAAATTTATAATTCAAAATTTAATATTGTAATTTTTTTTATTTTTACTATACGACTTTCCGTGGAAAGAATTCCTTATATCAACAAAAATTAAATTATGCATGATTTTAACATGATTAGCAATAATTGAAGCCAACCTCATCTTATAAAGGACCCACGTCGACAGCTATGTGCAGTCTGTCGTTGTGCTGCGTCTCCATGAAAAATTAAATATCTACTCATATTGTTGTTCACCGCTTCTACCTACGCTTCCAAAATGATATATATATATATATATATATATCATAAAAGAAGTTGGTAGATTCAATCCATAGAATATAATAATTCTAGTTAAACATTTAAAAATTATTGTGATTATTTTAATTATTTAATTCAATTTTATCAATTCATATTCGAAGAAAAAAATTAAAAATTTAAATAAACATTTTAAATAATAACGATAAAATAAATTAATTAAATTAAATCTTAAATTATTTTTAAAAATAATTAAGAAGTGGGACAAATGAAAGATTCTTACGAAACAAAAGATCAGTACTCTTTTCTTTTTTCTTAAGATAAGAATACCTTCTAACTCAAATTTTTTTTTGAAAGCAAATAATAAATATATCAGATAATCAAACGTTTTCAAAGCATATGTACATCTTTTTTTTCCTTCATCAGCTTATACTTTAGAGATGATGATATTATCCCTATAGCATAGCAAGACAAAATCCTAAATTTGACGACTCCTTCGTAACCCAGTACGAGATCTTTAATTCTATGGAATATATTGCCTCATTAATATCTTCTTTCTTTGTCCTTGTCAAATGAAGTTATTGTATCGCATTAACTGTGATTATTGTAATTCGTGTTCTTTAACAACAAAGTTTTTGGAACAATGATATTGTTCCGACACAAAATAAACATATGTACTTCCTTCATTTCACGATTTACGTGCATAACAGTATCATTTCTCTTTCACAACAGCTTTGAAGAACAATTTTTTTTGATAGAACAATGAATAGTCACAGTTTCAGTTACTCCCCATGCCACTTCTATAAATGATGATATATCACATTTCAAACATATTTTATCATATATTTAATGCTTTATGTTTAAAAGATTATATATTTATATAAATTTTAATATATTAATAATTTATATTTTAAATATTTTTATTAAATTATATTTTAATTATTTTTTTAAATTCGTGTTAACGTGTGAGGCTTCTCTACTTGCTTGTAGGATGCTTGAATTAACTTTGGGGTTTACTAAAAGTACCAAAGGTGAACGTTGATCAGTGAAGTTATGCAGGAATGGAACCATAGACGTTAAAGTCAGGTTAAGGGGCCCACTTATATGTGGGTCCAATCCCAGCCGTTGCTTAGTTGGCAGTGATTAGCCAGCCTATACTCCAAAATTTCCCCCTGCTCACTCTACTTAAACACAAACACCATATATCATAATTCCTCAAGATCCAACCCACAGTTTGTCTTCACCACTTCCAAGCGACAACTCCTCCACCATGCCGCCAGCAACCACTGCCCTCTTCCCCTCTCTTGCCCTCTTCCTCCTCCTCCTCCTCTTCTCCACCTCCACCACCTCGAATGCACACAACATCACAAAAATCCTTGCTAAACACCCAGAATTCTCCACCTTTAACCACTACCTCACCACCACGCACCTGGCCACAGAGATCAACCGGCGCCAAACCATAACTGTTCTAGCCCTTGACAATGCCGCCATGTCATCTCTCCTGGCTAAACAACTCTCCCTCTACACCCTCAAGAATGTCCTTTCCCTCCATGTCCTAGTCGACTACTTTGGTTCCAAGAAGCTTCACCAGATTACCAATGGAACGGCCTTAACTTCTACCATGTTCCAGGCCACTGGCGCTGCTCCAGGTTCCTCAGGGTACATCAACATCACCGATCTTAAAGGCGGAAAAGTTGGGTTCGGGGCAGAAGAAAACGATGGAAAACTTGATGCTGTTTACGTCAAATCTGTAGCAGAGATTCCTTACAATATCTCTGTCTTACAAATTAGTCATGTACAGTGAAATCTAATTTGAGTTAAAAATGCAAAGGATAGCTCTTGATATTTGTTCTTGTATTGACAATTAGCTAATGTTTAATTTTGATCCAGGCTTTGAATTCAGCCGAAGCTGAAGCACCAGCCGCAGCGCCAAGCCAGCTTAATCTGACAGAGATAATGTCAAAGCAAGGCTGCAAAGCCTTTGCAGACTTGTTGAAAGCTTCAGGAGCTGATGCAACATATAACCAAAACATTGATGGAGGTTTAACAGTGTTTTGTCCGACCGACCCTGTAATCAGTGCTTTCATGCCCAAATACAAAAATCTGACGGCATCCAAGAAAGTGTCCCTGCTTTTGTACCATGGCATTCCCGTATACCAATCACTGCAAATGCTGAAATCCAACAATGGGATTATGAACACATTGGCAACAGATGGAGCAAACAAGTACGATTTCACCATTCAAAACGATGGGGAGGACGTGACATTGGAGACAAAAGTTGTGACCGCGAAGATTACTGGGACTCTGAAAGATGAAGAGCCATTGATTGTGTACAAAATTAACAAGGTGTTGCAGCCAAGGGAGTTGTTCAAGCCAGTGGAAGAGGCTGAGGCACCCTCACCAAAGCCATCCAAATCCAAGCACAAGGCAGCAGCAGCAGCAGCAGATTCACCAGAATCCGATGCACCAGCAGAGAGTGATCCAGCTGATGAACAGACGGCAGATGAAAATGGGGTTGCAGAATTGGACGGTAGGAGATTGGTGATGGTGTTGTTGAGCTTATGCATTGGGGTGTTGTTGATGTGAATATATTGAAATAGAAATATCGATTAGATTGATACCAAATTGCATTGGAGAAGACTTTTTAGGCCACGGGACAGGGGCAATGGGGGTCCATATTCATGTGACAGATTTGAAATTTTCTTTCCTTTTCCTTTCTTTTCTTTTCTTCTATTTTCTTTTGGTGGTTTGTGAGCAAAAGAGCAATAAGTGATGAGTCCCACTTGCATGGGTCATTTTCTTTATTCTTTTTTTTTCCTTTTTCCTGTTTGTCATTATTTGCTTGTATAGGATAGAATATAATGCATCTTGTTTGAGCTGTAAATGCAATTTTCTTTTCTTTTTTTTTTTTCTTATTTTCTTATTTTTTTAATTTCCTTATGAGCTGTAGGTAAATCTATTTAATATATATAATTATGATTCTCATCTCCTTGGATCCAGAAACAAATATGAATGTGACTATGCTAGAAATTCCTTTTTCCCATGTCCTGATGCCCTATTGTTTTTTCCCTTTTTTTTTTAATAGACAAGACAACCAAATATATTAGTGCAACCTGATTCAGCATTTGACAGCACTGCCAGTTTGGCAGGGTGTATAAATAATGATAAAATTATATCAGAACACGACAACAAAATTAAAATACATTTGTCTTCTTTGTTAGGAGTATCAAACAAATATTGATAATAATATATGTAATTTCTTCTGCATTGAACAAAAACGGCATCGAGATTGTTACTTCTTCTAATGAATAAATACTGTTCCCTCTCTCTGTCTCTCTCTGTAGCATCTAAGAGCAGCCTTTCATATGCGTCTGGAACTTCTCAATGATAGCTTGACCAGAATGAACACTCTGCTGTTAATTCCTATGTAAGTGAAATAAGACATAGATCATGCCTTTACTTTTTGAGAAGCAAATTTCATGTCTGACTGATCCAATCTCATTCCATGACCAGGAACCCCTTTCTGCTTCTGGTATCATAGCACAGTTAGTTCCTTTATAGTGTAGACACAGTAAAAGCTATTTTCTGGCCTACCCTGAATTTGTTACAAATTGAACTCTAAATTTAGTTACTTCATATAGTTATCTTTTAAAAATGTCATTTAACAAATTTAAGATAGGAAATCTCAATATCTACAACCTTTACCTTATTCTTAGGATATGAATTCTTTTGTATCAAAAAGCATATTTCTTGTTCTGCAAGTTACGGATAAAGTTCTGAACAATTCGAACAGAATCTTACAACCCTTGTTCACATACTCATGTGGATAGCCAAAAATTCTAATTCCTGATTTTGAGAAGTATAGGCTAAACGCAATTTATGCAAGAACCAGAAGTTACCTCAACAATGATATCAAATGATTGTTACAATTAATGTTCTGAGAGTAGAATGAGAAAATAATATATAAGTGCCTGTCCTATTTTGGTCCCAAGTACTAACTATTTATATTCCCATGTAATTTGAATAAATTTAAAAGTAAATATCAACTTGTAATGTAAATTAATCAGCTAATTCATAAATGGGATATTAAAGTTTAATTAATAAATCATGAGAAGTATTCAGATAAAAAGTATTCAAAACAATATATATATATATATATATATATATATTTCCATTGTTTAACCTCCCTCTTAAGAATGAATTTTATAAACAACAAATCCAAACCAAATGTATAGTGTCACTCCAACATGAGCTCCTTTATTAGAAATTAGTCCTACCCACACTCACAATGTGGGTGAAATTAATAAATAATTAAACAAAATATAAAAATGTGAAATAATTGAAAAAAAAAAAAAGAAAAAAATGTAGACTAGTGAAAATTTTTGAAATAACTACTTTGCATTTTTCTAGAAGAGTGGAAAAAGGAAGAGCCAGTTAATAAATGGATATAATTTTTTTAAAAAAAAATTAAATTATGAAGAAAACCTTTAAAATATACATATATTTTTTTATTATTTGGTTTTATGTAATTTCGTAGCTGAATTAGTGTCACTTGACTCGTGATACTAATCTTAGTTAAAGAGATTGTTAACAATATAGCTTTCTTATATTATTTTGTATGTTTCAAATAACATAATTTCTATGGACAGAAAATGGACATTCAATAGATTGATTGCCATATTACTAATTTACTACTAAGGGATTGAAAAAAAATTGGAATAAAATAGCTTTGATAATTTTAGATACGACAGTATTATACAACACAAACATGCTATGAGGAAAATAACTAAAGCACAAAAAATTAAATGACACAAGAAAAAAAAATACAAACACAAGACGAATAAACAAGTGTGTGAAAATCTATATAACACAGATTGTTAACATATCAAAATTTAAAGAAAATATATAATATTTTAAATATAATTATGATACATAAAAATAATAACATTTCACGGATTGTGAATAGAGAAAATACTTAGTAGCTTTGGTAAACTATATCAGCAACCTTGTTGGGGCTTCTTTCGTTGACCTTGAGTTTATATTGTAATCAGCTTGTGCAGGAATATAATCAGGGTTTTATTCATCAGCGGTGACCTTTGTTGCTGCTGCTTACAGCTTGCTCAGATCTCTGCTGTTGAAGTATAAGTAACTAGTTTTCCCAGAAGCCGTGGTCCTTGGAATTGGCGAAAATCCGGCGTAGTCCTTCTCTAACTTCGTTAGGCATACTTTGGCAACACTACTAAAGGAATCATGTTTCTGGACAAAAGGTTGAGCCGCATAGTCGTCGAGTGACATCCACTGGAAAAACGAGATAAAGTGAAAGGGAAAAGATCAGTATTTGTTAACAATGGTTAAGCTCATCTCAGCATTGGAA
The DNA here is from genome assembly GCA_038382065.1 of Adansonia grandidieri. NCBI lineage: Eukaryota > Viridiplantae > Streptophyta > Magnoliopsida > Malvales > Malvaceae > Adansonia > Adansonia grandidieri. The sequence continues at coordinate 2,642,968 of JBBYHK010000021.1, forward strand.
GGTGAAAGTTGGGCCATTTTTCTTGGCAACTTAAACAATCCAAGGCAGTAGTACGTTCGAACAAATGGGTGTTAATGTGGTTTTGATCCGAATTATAAAGGTTCATTATCCTGAAGATGGTAATCGCAAGATCCGAATATCTAAAAAGTAAGATGCAGTATAAGTGCTTAAGAATAGGTTATGCAGTATCCATTACATTGTAACAGTACACTAAACAAAGCAATATGCGGCAGGGCAAGTAATATTCAATGGAACTTAAAAAAGAGATTTTAGAAGCTTGCCACATTTACAAATCCGCCTTCCTGTTGGATACGATTAGAAAAAAAACAAATGGGGTGCTCACAATTGTCAAAGAAGATATGTTCCTTGGTCATAAAAGAGCTACCATATGGTTGTCTGAGATGTTATCAATTGTTTGTTCTATGATGTTCTGATGTCTGGGCTACCACATGGTAGTCTGAGATGTTGTAGGATACGTTACCTTTATCATTTGGATCTTTACAGAGTCTTAAACGAAGCGCATAGAATGGTCAGGATTGGTGTATTGGGTCGGCCGAAACAGCCTCCGCCTTGGGCACCAAGATTTCGGGGCCATTCTTGTATCTCGTTTACTCACATCATCGACAAGTTATGCCACTCTATAGGACGTTATACTAACTAGTTCGGGGGGGGGGGGGGGTTACCTCTGGAATCCTCACGTTCGGCCTCTTTTACTGTTTTCTATCCTTGCAGATTACTGCTTGAGCTCTACGATTTGGATTTTTTTGCAATAAGCAGAATTATTTTCATTTGCTAATAGACTCCTATAGCTTAGCATTGTGTTCATGAGTGTCCATGAGAATGTACCTGGGCAGCTTCAATCTCTGTATCTTGCTTCTGTATGTCAAATGAGCGTGGACGTAACATAATAACAAATAACAAATCTGATTTTGTAAAGAACGACTTGTGGCTTTGCCTGTATTGGGGGAAGATAAAAGATAGGTAGGTTATTAGGAGTCTTTAACTTATAAAGCAACCAGAAAGCAGAAAAGTCCTATCGAGATTTATGACAACGACAAATCGAATGGACCGCCAACATTGTGGCCTAATAAGTTTCAGAAAGCAACATTCTCCCAGTACGTCGTCACTTGAAGAACTACCTATCGACTATTGTTCATTTTAAAAAACAACTGTATAAAGACAGTTGGTGGAACCATCAATATAAAGCGAAGGACATACCTGAATGCTAAAATCTCCACAAATTCTGTATCGATCTGAAGGGAAAAAAACAACATTAAATTCATGATAGCAAGTGAGAACCTTAAAATATATACGATTTCATACTCATTCAAATATGAAAAGTCGAAAACCCAATCTCTCACTTACCCCTGTCTCTTCTTTAACTTCCCTGATTGCTGCCATGGAAATATCCTCACCCTGTGAACATAAAATTTCAGTTCAAGGCAAAAGGATATAGAGTAAAAAAAAATACCATGTTCCTAGTTGAACTCACCTCATTAACAACTCCAGTAGGGAATTTCCAGACACCTGTGCCTTTGAACTTGCCATTCTTCTCTTGAACTACAAGCACCTAAGAGATTGAACAATCAATAGGAAAAAAATCAGAGCGGCATGCTACTTTTCAACCAATGGCGGTCCCAATCTGATGGGTCAAAAGTAGAATTCTTTGTTTCTTCATGGAAGGGTGTCAAAAGGTAAATTTCAGCAGTGTATTATGGGTCCTCCATAATAACTACCTTATTTGTCCACATTATGGCCAAGTAAAATACAAATTTCAGTTAAAAAAAAAAATTAAAGAAATAGGTTACCTCTTTTTTGTCATTCATTACAAAAGCACTAATCCCTACGCGGTGTGAAGCATTCTCAGGAAGCGTATTGGTTGAATTACTGATCCAATTTACAAGCATTAGATAATCTGGTTCGGCATGGTGGTACCTAAACCCTTCCTGAGCAATTATATTAACGAAGCCAAAACATGAATGGCATGATCGAAATACTCAAAGCAAAAGAAAATGTAGAGCGATAAATGAATAACCAGTCTGATTTTAGAAAATCCTGAAAACCCCAAATCTTATATTCAGAATTTGACATTCTCAGTCTCGGAAGCTATTAAAATTTCATTATTTTGCCAAGAGAATGCATTTATTTACCTTAACTGCCGGTTCAACCAGATTAACAAGTTCAATAGGCAATTTAATCCAAATCCCTCTCTTACCCTACAAAAAGGTTTGTGATTTGCCAGTTAAAATCACATAGAATTCAGCAGCAAAACTCTGAAAAAGGTTGTGGCTATTAAGCAGAAGAGCAGATTGATATGGAATTACCGACCTGTTGCTTCCATTGTGATATTGAAGCTCTAAGTAAAGAGGAGAATGACTCAGAATCAATAGGTTTATCCATGTTTAGAATGATTCCCCCATGTAAATCATCGACCCCATTGAGTAATTCAACCTGTTGAACTTCGTTTTCAGGTACCATCTCCTTTTCTATTAATAATGCCCTTGCTGAAGTCGACATGTATCTGACAGAGCTTAACAAGTTACTATTATACAGACCTGTAGGACAAAAAAATAAAAATAAAAACAGATTTTGATTAAGTTTACAATGAGACCAATTCCAATTCCACGTTCAAAGTTCCAACCTTGAAATGGTAAAATTTCCAATCTGTCTAATATTCCTTTATTTTTAAGGACCCATTCTAAAAAGCAAGCTTGACATGGTAAAATTTTAAAAGGGCACAGCTTGGAAGGAGGATTTCAGCATTCAAATGGAATTATAAATTTAAATAACAGCTACATAAGAATTATGTTGTTATCTTATAAATTTTTTTTTTATAAATATATTTATTATAATTATTAATTATTATGTTTTCAAACCGTTACGATCAAAAATATATTTATGATCGTAATTTAAATATTTACGGTAAAATTAATTAATAACTTGGGTAAAAATAATTACAAACCTTTTGGGAGACAAAACCAAGATAAGGGATGAACAGTTAGGAGACAAAGATTCCTAGGAGTTATCGACAGAAATGGACAGGAAGACGTTGAAAAGAACTTTCTTGAAAGAATGCAATAAGGGTAAAGTTGTCTCAGACCGCGCATATGGATCTTAGCAGTTATTTGGAAAGGCAGAGCAGGTAGAAATCTTGTACATAGGAAATGAAATGATTCACAAAACTCATACATTTATAGTATTGTTCTGTCTTTCGTTCGATTTGGGGTGAACAAGAACTTTCCGAAAAATTAGGAAGCCACCATGGAAGTGTTGACAAAATAATTAAGAATCCACGTTTAGAAAGCGTGTGTTGACTTCCTTTTCCTTTCCGTCGTTTTTCCTTCATGAAAGGAAAGTTGAAACCGCCATTTGTAGTAAGGTTCGTAGCGGTAGCAAAGATACCGCCAAGTTAACTTCATGAAATACATTTACAATTTAATCAATAATTTATGAATTTATATTTAACGCATATATTATTATATTTTTAATAAAATATATAAATAATTTTTAAAAATAAATATAATAATTATATTTTTTTTAATAATTAGCATAATATAATACCTTATAAATGTATAAAGGTGCGTAATTTATGCACTGATTATACGTTACGTATAAATTTAATTTGTTTATATATACACTTTAATCATGTTATACTTATCATATTCACGTATACAATAAATATTATTATAATCAATTATGATAAATATAAATAAAAAAATTAAAATTATAAAATATTACTTGTGATATTACGTTATAATTATTATTTAAATCTCTTTTAAAAAAAATAATGTGCAATAACATTCGTTCGAAGGATGCAATGGGTCAAAATGGCGGCTTTTTTATATTAATATTATAATTCTTTTTAAATCTATAATTAATTAGAGTAAAAAAAATATTTTTTAAAATAATTTAATTTTAATATATAAAACAATCGCCGTCATTGAATGCCATTTCCCTTCGTCTAAAGAAGCCGCCCTCAGGGCAATTTCTTTTTTTAATTTAAGGGAAGCTACCCTCAACATATAATAAAAAAGGTTAATGACAGAGGCTTCCCTTAATTATATAAATTTTTATGTATAAATTTGTAAGAAAAGGAAGCCGCCCTTAATTTCAAGAAAAATGCCTTCAATAAGGTGGTTTTCTCGACATTAATAGTAACGATGACGATTTTTTTTCTTATATAATAAAATTAAATTATTTCAAAAATTAATTTTTTATTTTTATTATATATGAATTTAAAAAATGGTAATATTGGTATAAACAGGCTTTGTCAGAACAAAATTACTTCATATATTACGGAACTGAATGATCCGCCTCTTTGGCTTGTCTCATTCGATGCGGTCAATGCAGCAGACACCAAGTTTGCAGCATTAGTTCAAGAAAAAAAATTGTATGAAATAATTATTTTTCACCTACATGTATATATATATATATATCATTCAAATTATTTTTATTTTATCTATATTATATATAAAGTTTTTCATTAAATTTAATATCACTTAACTCAATGATATTAATTTAATTAAAAATTGATAATAAACTCAAACTAATTTTATAATACTAAAATAAAATTAGAGATACGTAAGTTTTTTAATTAAAAAAACTGTCCACTAAAATTAAACTCCTTAAATAAAAATTACTTTTCTTTACTTTTTTTTTTTAATTTTAACATATATTTCTTTAAAATATAATATTTTTATTAATAAATTTACTTTTTACCCACAAAGTAAGCGCAACAGATTTAGTTTATATCACGTAATTTAGAATCTAAGCCAGCCAAAAAGGAAAATAGACCTTAAGGTTTAGAGTTTTGGAATTCAGTTGTTTAATGTGTAGGAAAATTGTGATTTTAGAAAACTCTTAATGCTAAGGCTATTGATTTGGAAACCTTTGCACTTAATTAATGGTATCACATTTTATCCATCCAATTCTTTTAAATTTATGTCAAATTCTGGAAGTACTTAAAATCTATGTTAATTTGTCGCTCGAGTATGCAATAAGCACGAAATTATTGATAAATTCTTAGAAGTTATCGATTAGAGAAAATTTAAATGTATGATGTCATTTTCAAGTAAATTAATTAAATATACCTTAAAAAATTATGAATAGGAGGAAGATGATTTCCTTCTTTGACAAAGAGATAAAAATAGGGATTATATATATTAAAATTTTAATTAATTTATTAAACATTATTTTTTTTTAAAAACGTGATTTGAACCAAGTGTCGAATTCATTACTATGTCAAAGTTAGTTCAACTAACACCTAACCACCCCAACCCCCCCCCCCCAAAAAAAATTCAGTAATGGAGATCTACATTGTATATCAATCCGTAGTGTCTTTGGAGCCGTTTGATTCGCGCGTTTGAGATACTACCGTGATGATAGAATTTATGAATATCTGTCACAGGAATAATATTTATCCATGTATTCAGAGGATATGTTAGATGAGAAATAAAATAGTACCGTTTGCGGTAGGTGAGGACCAAAAGCAGCGGTCCTGGATATTAGATCTAGATTAATCCAACGGTGATCTTGGTTAGATCACCACGTAGGCCGCAACCGTTCCACACTGAGCTCCCTCTTTGTTGACCGGCTAGGGCAATTGTGGGCGCCACATAAGCGTCGAAGGCGGAGGGGGAGAGGGCTAATAACAGTCAATCTAAGAGGACTTACTTGAATCAGTCGGCTTGAATCCGGACGACAAGAGAGCCAGTAGGAATATAACGCTGTTGGTTTGTTATTAATTAGTCAAGCCCAGCAAATAGGTGGCCCAACTGAAAAGGTTTTAAACGCACCCAAAACATATTATTATTTACTAGTTTATGGCTTACCTACGAGAATGTTATTGAATCAATTATTTGTTTAAATTTAAAATTTTATTTAATATTTAAAAGAATTTTAAAAATATTAAATTTTAAAAATATAAGTTTGAATAAAAAATTAGGTTTATTTATAAAACAAGGCGAGCTTTAGCTTTAACATTTTTAAGGCTCGACCTAATTTTTTTTTAATTATATAATTATTTTATCTCTATATTATATCATATAAAGAATAAACATATATAATATTAGTGTAAACATTAATAACTATGTTAAATTATCTATATTTTACGGCTTAGTAAAAAAATTATTAAATGACTAAAGATTAAATTTGAATATATATAATACGGATGGATCTAAATAGGTTTAGATTATTCATTGATAAATATATGAGTGAAGTTGGCAGAATTTGAGGCTCATATTTCTAGTCAAACTGAGTTTGGACAAATATAAATGATGTTAATACTATGTTTAAGCCCAACTCATGAATATCTCTACGTACTACGGAGATGAAAAATGTGATTTAAAAAATACAAAAAACAAAAATTATTTAGATAAATATTTTATAAATAAACATATGCATCTTTAATTTAAAATTTTTTAAAATAATTTTTTTTTGTAATTTTCTAATTTAGTTGGCATTACTTAACTTAGTGACATTAATCTCAATTTAAAACTTTATATATAGTATAGATTAAAATTTATTACACTCACTTTGTGACTGTTTTAAAAAATTAAAAAATTAATTTTTTATTAGATATTAATTTTTAAGAGTGGATAATTTTTAATTATAAAAAATATATATGTAAAAGTAAATTAAAAGATTAAAATAACAAAAATTTAATTTTATTAATTTTATTTAATTTTATATTTTTAAATAACATCTTCAACTAAGTTAATATAATTTAAACTCATAACATCAATTTAATCACATGTTTTATGCATAATATAGATTTGGTTCATTAGTATGGGGTCCAACATTATAAGTATATGACTATATTTATTTCTTATACTTTTCTTAAAAGCACGTTTAGAAGATAATCGATATTAATGTTAAGATCTACAACTATATAAAAAAGTAATATGCATGGGTATTGTAGCAGGGCAATGTAGAAATGTCCTACGCAGCATCTAACACTTGTCATTTTTTTGGGGGTTGGTAGAGACTGGAGGGAAGGGAAGAGAAAAAGAAAGAGGAAGAAGGAAAGAGGAAGGAAGAAAGAAAGGAAGAAAGAGAAGGAGAGAGGAAAGGGAAGAGAAAGAGAAAGGAAAAAAGAAAGAAAAAAGAAAAAAGTGAAAGGAAAGAGAAAGGAAGAAAGAAAGAGAAGGAGACGGGAAAGAGAAAGGAAAGGAAGGAAAAGAGAGAAAATTATTTGTTTGTTTTTATATTATTATTTTTATTTAAAATATTATCAATTTATATAAATTTATACGAATTTTTTTGAAAAAAATTATATAAAATTATATGCTTATTGTGGACAAAAAATTAAATTATTTATATAACCCAATTAATGTTAGATATCAATGATATATTAAGGATGTATAATATGAAATATATATATATCAATATATAAGTTATCGTACATATATACACTATATAAAATTATATTATATAATTGACATCTATGATTAATGATAAATTAATTTCATTATATCTACTTGAAAAGAAAAAAGTTTGATTGATATTGATAATGCTAAGTCGCGTCAGGTTAAACTAACTTGAGTTTATGCTAAAAGTCGAACGATCTTTATCCTTTTAAAATGTAACCAAAAATATTATTTTAAGCCTAACCTAAAATCAATTTATTTAATTAAAATATGGTATTGTTTGAATAGTTGTGTCCGTACAGTTTAGGGTAGGTTCCTTTTCGTTCGGTGAGACTATTGTGTAACAGATTTCTTTAAGTATTCTTTACTTTCTGTCTGTTCCATAAAACCCTCTCGGTCTTTCTTCTCGAGTCTGTTCCGTTTTTGTTTCAAAGAGAATTTTTTGCATCTACCTGGTTCGCTGTGACTACATTAATAATGATTTTAATTTGTGACGTGATTGAGTAAATTTCGAAGATGAATTTAAACACCTAAAAGATAAACAATAATAATTTTAAGATTAAAAGTTTCAAACTTTAATTGAATCAGTGTTAATTCGATTCTTCGTAATAAGTAATTTCTTTCTATACTCGTATTTTAGTTTTGCTATAGTTTTCGTTTTACGGATTATTGCCATATTGGATTACAGTATTAGATTTCCTTTAATTTTTCTAACAAGTTTAAAACGATTAGTCGTATTAATATGCACACTGTTTTTTCTTTTCCGATAGCGGAAAGTCGAATTTTATCGACTCTGTTTTTCGTCGACACTGTTTAATATTGATTACATGCTGATAGGTTTGACAATGTCCGATTCTGTAAACGTTCTATTTATTCAATATTGTTTTCATTAATTGTATACATATACTGTTTATGTATGTATTGTTTCGTTCATTTTTCTTTTCCGTTTTGGTTATGATTTCAATACCATTTAGAAGGTTTGGTGAATTTATTTTTTGTCTGTTCATATAGTCTTCAACACTGCATTATTAGAATATGTTTCATTATTGATACTGTTTGTATTTTTATATGCAATTCGGGTTTTTTATATTGATTTATCCATATTTATATAATATATAATGAGAGTAATTAAATTTTAGTGTAACTCTCAACTCATTAAACTTAAGTGAGTCGACTCATTAAACTAAACTAACAATAATTTTTTTTAATAAATTTTTACTCATATTTTTTAAAATAACTCGCATAGTAAGTGTATTATAATCTAATTATATATAATGTTACTAACTGATTTTAATATCACTGACATCAACTTAATCAATAATGGACAAAAAAAGTAAACTAATATTACAATAATAAAATAAAAATAAGGGTATTAAAATCTTTTAACATTAAAAAAATTACCCAGGAAAATTAACTATTAATTTTAATTTATTCATTTAAAAAATTACTTTTTTTTGTTTTAAATTTTAACTAACATTTTTTTAAATATAATATTTTTTATTAAAAAATATTTTTTATTTACTTTGTGTTGTGTGATAAATTTTAGTGTATATATATATATATATATATGTGTGTGTGTGTGTGTGTGTGTGTGTGAGTGTGTTTAATATTGTGTTCATAGTGGTTCTTGTTTTATTTGCTTCGTCCATTTTTTTTTAATTCAGTTTAGCTGTATACTGTGTGAACCGTTTTAATTGATTAGAAACTGTTAAACCGGTTCTATTTTCATTTTGTTTTAGTTGTGTTTTCCGATATTTTTTGTTTTCCTTTTTTTTTCTGCCAGATTAATTGCAGTATTTTATTACAATGATTAATTTTATTTACTTGCAGTACTGAATTTTCAATGTGCATTTTCCAACAATTAATATATGATCCCGATTTTATAAATTTATTTTTTATAATTTTTTAATTAAATTATTGTTACTTAATTCAACGACACTGATTTAATCACAAAGCATAGATTTATCAAGTTTACTAGTTGCACATTTTTTCAAGCTTTTTACAAAACTACAACTATCAATTTTGCCAAATAAAATTGTCCAAAGATAAAGACAGAAGTTACTAATAATAAAATTTAAATATCAAATTTATTAACGTTATTTATTAAAAGTAATTATATAAAATAATTGGATTAAATTTTAGAATCATAATTAATATTTTAAATGACAAGATTTCAGTGATTATTCTTTTATTTGAATTAATCATCAGAATTTTTCAAATCTATATATCTACTATTATTTTTGAGTCTTAAGACTTAAACGGTATTTTTCAAATTTGTTAGGTTATTTTGTCCAACTACTTAAGGAAGAGTTTTAGAAAAAAAATAGATTGATAATTATTATAAAAAAGTTAAATTAGAAAAAATAATTTCAAAAAAAATAAAAAATTTTAGGAGATATTTTTTAAATGTGTAAGGATATTTTCGTCTAACTACTTAAGAAAAAATTTCAAAAAAAGAAATAAACTGATAATTATTATAAAAAAATAAAATTAAAAAAAATATTTCTAAATAAAATAGTCAAATTTCAAAAATAAATTGATAATTAGTTTGTAAATTTTTCTCACGAGAGAATTTTTGAAAAAAAAAAATAGATTGATAATTATTATAGAAAAGTAAAATTAAAAAAATAATTTAAAAAAAAGTAAAATTTCAAAAAAAAATTGATAATTTTTAAAAAAGAGTAAAATTAGAAAAAATAATTCAAAACAAGAAATAGTAATTATTAAAATTATTAATAAAGAGACTGTAATTATCATTTTACTCTATTTTTATTTATTTATTATTATTTTTATCCTTTAAAAATAAATAGTGTGAGTCGATTCCCTAAGTAAGGAACCGATCTCCCACCAATATATATTATATATAATATATATAAATTATATATGTTAAAAATATTATTTAAAAATAATAAAATATTTA